>JBBBDQ010000410.1:1830000-1885000 GCA_037127315.1 Ascarosepion bandense | reverse complement strand
AATGAGTAGTTTCATTAAAATTCGCCATAATCTTCAACCACGGCCTCCAAACGACTTCGGAATCTCTTGCATCTATTCTGGATAGTCTCCTTGTTTAAATTGGCGAATGCTGGTATAATCCTTGCCTTCAGTTCATTTCTGATGTCACAAGGAATTTCATTGGTCTCTCGCTCAACCGCGCCCCACTCACAACAATTAAATGAGTGGAAGTCAAAAATACTTATCAGAAAAATCACAGTGAAATTTCCGATCTGCCGTACTTTCGTAATGTTATTGAATTTCTCTGCTGCTTATGCCTGAAACAATAATCGTATTGGCCGGCAAACGACGAGCACAGAACACGTATATATAAAAATATTAATTTATGCTTTTATTCTTCGTCTGGTTATGTGGAAGAAAAAGGTAGCCAGCGAGAATCACGTATGCGCATGAATTTTTGGATATTCACTTTTCTTCCCTGTCTGTTTTTGGCTGCCTCTCGGTTCCGTTCAGCTTTTTACCGAAAAAATCCCCGATCTTATATGAGCTGAAATTCCCCGAACTTCTCTTAATTGCGTTATCTATGGCTAGGAATATCTATTAATCATTTTCGCTGATTATTACATTTGTATCTCTCTGCCATTGTATATATTTTCTGATCTTGAAAACATCTATCCTGACGCATCACACTTTTATTGCTCATTGTTTCTGAGGCACAATCATATTTCTGTCGGGTCACAAAAATACTTTCTTCTTCTTCTTCTTCTTCTATGTGCCCTGTCTCTTCAGGACGTAGGCGATCATGGCTCTCCACGTCTCCCTATCCCTTGTGGCTCTTAGTATGTTTGCTCCTGTTGCTCCTGGCAACCCCCGTTCCGTCATCCACCTGATCAGTCCCTGCAAATATGTTATCCGCTGCCTTCCTCTATCTCTCCTGGCTTCTATCTGTCCAGTCAGTGTCAGGTTTTCCAGACTCTCCTTCCTCATTGCATGTCCCAGGACTTCAGTTGTCTCTTCCTGATGCTCAGCATCAATTTCCTTTTTGTTGACATTCTTTCTAACACCTCGTCGTTGCTTGTAACTTTCCTTTAATGACAGTTGCTTCTGACTGAAATTATATTTCTGTTGGTTACAGAAATATATTACAGTAATAACCATTAGACTCAGACAAATTTTCCCAAATTTTCTGAATTGTCTGCAGATTGACACCCCGAAATGTCGGTATGAATGCCAAGCAGTACAGCATGCTGTTTCCAAATTTCTAAAATTCATGGTGCTGTTTTTCTCACAGACGCTGTTCAAATTACGTGACTATGCTGTGCAGTTGATGAAATCAAAAGCATAAAATGAGTATGCGAAATAGTTTTCCGAACAAATTGTCTTGTTCAAATTTTATCGATTGTTTTGCGAAATTAAACGAAACGTAGAGAAAAACGTTAGTGATACAAGTGTTTTCATGGCAACTGCTCTGACAAGATTTTTTTCCTCTTGTCCATGTATTTACACGTGCTACGAGATTGGCAACAAGGTCCCACCCTTTTAGCGTCGAAATAGTCAAGTGTAACCAGTTATGGGTTAAATAACAGGACAGATTGGGTTCTATAGCCTTGGCTGGCAACCAGTCCTCCTCTTTAACTTTGACAGTTTCTTTTCTCGCACTTCACGTTTATGGACATTCTTTCTGTTAGCTTGCTTCCCTGATAGCTACAATCTTGAAAAGTTTAAATGCAACGTCAGTTGCCATCTTCTATCTACTTGATTCCCATCATCTTTGATCCTTTATTCGACATCTCCTATACGTTGATATTTTTTCTGTCACTGTAACCCACTGTGCAACATTAGAATTCCTGCCTTGTTTGTGATGAAATGATTATTAAAACAAAATTCAACAATAATAACTACTGCGTCAGCGTTTGGCAAAGAATTCTAGTATAATACAAACATAATTTTAAGGTATAATATATGTATAGTTAAAGTGCTCAATACCAGAAAGAGAGAGGGAGAGAGAAAGAGAGAGAGAGAGGGAGTGAGTGAGTGAGAGAGAGTGTGTGTGTGCATTTTTCTCCTTGTAGATTCTCAAAATGTTTATATCTACGCAGTTTCGCACCCAAACTTAAACAAAGCTATTTTCTAAGGAAATAATTAATGTACGTTGTAGTGCAGTGAATATGGGCTCTGAAAGAGAAGTTGAAGAGACCAGTTCGAATTCTAGTTAAATTCGTTGCATTCACAAACGCGCAAATACTCTTGGGAAAGGTAAGAATACGGTGCTTTTCCCTCCAGCTATGGGTTAAATAGCAAAACAGACTGGATTCTCTAGCTTTGGTTGGCAACTAGTCTACCGCAGTAAGTAATGGCAGTCTATTGGGGGAAAATCTTCTGCTCAATCAGTCGTGTTTCTTTTGAGACATGATCGCCCAAGCGTCTGGTACTTAACTGACTGATGTATATATATAGATACAGTGTTTCCAAATTCTGGACAGATAAGAAATCTCATTAACTATATATATATATATATATATATATATATATATATATATATATATATATATATATATATATACCCCATGGATTAAACAAGCCTTTGTTAAAAGAAGAAAGAATTGACTTTTTTTCTGAGGAACGCTAAAGGAGAAGGTGTACTCATTGAAAATCACAGATGCAAGATACTTGATTGAACATATAAGAGTGAATGTGCTAAAATTGTCGACAATGTGTAGTTATTACATCATGTTCACTTAAATCTTGCAAAGCGAATCGACCTTTGACTCACAAACGATGGAAACTATATTAAAGATGTTATTTGTTAATATTCAAATTTAATAAAATTTTGGAAACGTAATTTCCTGACAATTTGTATTTCTCCCGATGCGTCTAGATCTCTAGTGAATATATATATATATATATATATATATATATATATATATATATATATATATATGTATGTAAAATTAAGACAGACACGTTATTCCATGGTTAAGCGGAAGTATAGGCCTATATATATAGTTTTAAGCTATTCTATATTTATAGGTTAATGTACTTTGTGTCAGGTATACAGTTTATGTAAATATAAAGTGGACATTAGGGCCAACACTTAAAGGTGATAGTCGCTATTTTGTTTAAGTGCAATCTTCATGTCATGTCTGTTGTGTTTGGACTCTACAACATATATATATATATACGAATAGAATAAGTAAAGAATAAGTGGTAAAATGTATCTTTAATCTAACGTTTCACTTTTAACAAGCTTCTTCAGAGATTTATTAAAGACGAATGATTTATTTAAAAAGAAAATTCGTTCCATCACTTGAGACATGCATACAATACTTGTTACGTATTTTGAACGGAAATGCATTTCATCACTGTCATTCACACATACTAATGTTATTGACATATATACACACTTAGTTTGTCTATGATTTAGATGCGCTTAATGTACGCTTAACACACATTATTATGACTTACATTTATTTACATTCATAATAAACTTCTAATGATTTTATTACGCGTTGGCAGACACGTTTAAACAGACATGTTTTTTTTTTCTTCTAGATTTAATATTCATCCATTGCGTTATCACACGTGACACGTATCTGACTAATGAAACTATACCTCAATCAACATACTGTCTCTTGGATTATTTAATCATTTGTCTTTAATAAATCTCTGAAGAAGCTTGTTAAAGTGAAACATGTTGGATTAAAGACGTTTTGTCTACTTGTTCTTTACTTATTCTATTCATCTTATCGGATTCTGACCCATATATTCATCATATATATATATTTATATATATATATATATATATATATGTGTGTGTGTGTGTGTGTGTGTGTGTGTGAGTGTGTGTGTGTGTGTGTGTGTGTGCTGGTCAATTGTGCGTTATGGATAGATATTTTGCATTATTCTAACGGTTATTTTTTGTCCGGTAAGAGTTTTGTTTTAAATTATTCATGGGCGTGTTGAGTAGAAATGTTTGTGGATCCGAATGCATTTTGTGGCTATGTTAGAGCGCTGTTGGAAGAATACAGTTTCTTCTATCGTACTTCTCGATGCAGTTACTGTATTTTGAATCAACTCTCCACTCCACGTAACCACTACACATCAAAATGGCCGCAAGCGTCATTGAATTCAAAATCTGTGACTTTTTTGCAATTTTCCTGCCACACTCTGCTTTGCAATTGTGCTATTTTTCTAATCTTGGAGACCACGCATATCTTATAAGACTTTTCCTTTACTTAGACTAGTTGTATATATATATATATATATATATATATATATATATATATATATATATATATATATCACTGTGGATCTCCCCATCTACGTTATTTTTTGTTGACCCCACAAGAAGCTTGACAGTTTTTATTTTTAATCGTACTCGGAATGTAGCCAACATAATCACAAGAAAAGACTGAAGGATGAATCGGTTTGATCACTGATAAACTAACTATACGTCAGATAATACTGGGCTACATGGTACAAATAACATTCATAGAAGGACTTAACGCTTAGTACATATTTACCCGAGTAAATATAATGTCTAGAAGAGAATATTATATAGTAATTACAATATATCAGAACAATGTTATTGGAATGACAAAGTGATAAGTGTTCTATATCATGCATTTCTTTTTGCTAAAAACAAAAAACTGTTAGAATAAAACCGAAAAAAATTGGTAGCACAGAACCTGCGGTAGCATTTATTCATTTTAACAGTAAAATGATAAAACGTACACACACACACACACACACACACACACACACACACACACACACACACACACACACACATATATATATGTATATAATTCCAAGTGAAAAGGACTCAAGGTTTTTTTTATATATTGAGTTCTCTGGCATTTATTTTATTATAAATAGTGCTCAATATAATAAGTATTATAGAGCTTAACATAATATAATATGGTTATGTCAATTTTTGCATTGCTACATGGAAATTTCTATGTTTCGAGATTAATTCTCATCATCAGGCAATGTTGGTGTGGTTGTGCAGACGATTTACATTTAAATGACAAATACTTTCGGTTTACTGTGAATGTATGTGGGTGTTTTTGTGTGTGTGTGTGTGTGTGTGTGTGTGTGTGTGTGTGTGTGTGTGTGTGTGTGCGGTTAATCAGAATGGAGATTCACTTAGGGGTTTGACCTCGAGGAATTTACGTGCTAACGAACTTTTTTCCTCCTCTTTTTTTCT
The DNA here is from genome assembly GCA_037127315.1 of Ascarosepion bandense. Classification (NCBI taxonomy): domain Eukaryota; kingdom Metazoa; phylum Mollusca; class Cephalopoda; order Sepiida; family Sepiidae; genus Ascarosepion; species Ascarosepion bandense. The sequence continues at coordinate 1,879,812 of JBBBDQ010000410.1, read as the reverse complement.
TTTTCTTTGACCCTATTCCTCTCTTGTCTGTTTTCCTTCAAGTAAACCCCGAACTGCTATTTTTTCGCTCCATCTATCAATTTGCTGTAAAGTTTATTATCCAGATATAAAGGAGGGGGAATTATAAAAAAAAAAAAAAAGAACAACTAACTTAAAAAATCAAGGCAGACACGTTATTTCATGGTAAATGGGATGTTTAGGCGAACCATCATCAGCTTCCGTTTTTATTGTACAGAAGATTTTGCACGAATGAAATTCACAAACAAAGACCCCCCCCCACCAAAAAAAAACGGAATAAAAATTAAGTTCGGTCCGTTAAAAGAGAAAATTTAAGAAAAAAATACAGCATTACATCAGTTCGTCGAATACACACACACATTCATACATAAGCATATATTTATGCAACATATAATCAAAGAGTACGCGTAAGAGCGGATGTACAGGATGCTCCTTTGGATTCTTCTATATCTAAACCGCATGCTTATATATATATATATATATATATATATATATATATATATATATATATATATAATTCCTTTAGTCCTAAATATACATATACTTCATTAATGATAACACTTTAGACCAATGAAACGCGTAACATTGAAATTTTTTCCACTTCGTTATTCAATAACATGACTTTCCACACTACTTCAAAACAAAGGTTAAAAAAAACCCCATATCAATACCGGAAAGAGCGATAACAGCTACTGGACTTAAATAACCTATTTTCCTTGAAAAAATTCTTAAGAGAATGATTTTAGAAATTTCAATTTAAAACTAGTGTCTAATCTGTCAAATATTTACCTTTGTTTAATGTCATTATCATAAATATCAGGATGTGGTGTAACGGATATCGACTCCAAATGAGAAATCAAAGAGTTGATTTCCAGTTTAATTTGATGCATTCATTTGAACGTAAATACCTTTGGGGGATGAATGAATTCATTATTCTCCCCCCAACTATGGGTTAAATAGCAGGATAAATTGAGTTCTATAGCAACCACCCCTACTGCGGGAATATCATTCTTCTTAGTCAATCATGTCTCAAAAGCGTGTATCACTTATGGCACTTAACTGACTGACTGATCATTAATATTTATTTTTATATGCTATTGTGCTTCGGCTTCAGTCAATGTGTCTTTTAGTATCGTATTATGTCATGTGGATGTGCGTTGTCGTGCAGTGTATATCAACTCGGAACGAGAAGTCGGGGAGCCGAGTTCGAATTTCAGTTAAATTCCTTGCATTTACTTACGCGCAAATACCCTTTAGGAAAGACATTAATCTATCTCTTCCCTCGTGTTATGGGTTAAATAACAGAACAACTAGTCTACCGCAGAAAGTAATGGCAACTTAGTGCGGGATAATCTTCTGCTCAGTCAGTCAAGTCGTTTGAGACGCGATCGCCCGAACTTATATCACGTATGGCATTTAACTGGTTGACCGACGATGTTATTTGGTTTCATTAATTAAATGTTAGATTTAATTGACTATACTTCTGAGATTAGGTACTATTTACATTGTACAGACTGTTATCCACATCTTTATTGCCATGTTAACGGCGTTTCAGCCGTTGAACGTTCCAACCTTCTAGGTGCTAGAAATTTCGAACCGAACCATTTATTTCCATCACTGGGGGTATATCATTGTCATTTTATGTGCAATGTCATGTAGTTATCACCCTTCGACTTAATTCACAGTGATTGAAATAAACGGTTCGATACGAAATTCTTAGCTACAACGGCCGAAATTTCGTAAACATGGCAATAAAGATGAGGACAACAGTCCGAAAAATATAATGCTGAATTTAAAGTTTAGCTGCTGTCAATTGAAGTAAAACAAGTTGTGGGTCTTTCCTTGTTGACTGCCGTGTAATGTAATTTTATAATGGATTTGGGTAATTTTACTCTTATACATAACATTCTGCTTCTCCAAAAGAAAAACATCTTTTTTTTTTTTTTAATCATTTCACCCCGAGCAAGGCAGAAACGCCACTGATGTGCAGGGGGTTACATAAATGTAAAAAGATTAATTAGAAAAGAGTGAGGAGTACAAGCTAGTTAGAAAGGAACAATAGAAAGCTGAGAAAGCAGGTGCAATGACAGATACATGGGCGGAGAGAAAGGGAGGTTATACAGGGGAGGGGAGAGAGCTAGAGTCCAGTGGTTAGTAGGTGAGTATTAACTTTGCTTTTAAATTTCTGGAGGTCGTAGCCGTCAGGAAAGCAAGAATACGGAAGTGAGTTCCACAGGCGGGAAGTGCGAGAGAGGAAGCTGCAGGAGTAGGATTGTCGTCTGCATTTGGCTAACCTGACTGTGAATGGGTGGGACCCAGTTGCCAGTCTGGTTGAACGGGTAAACACCTGTTGAGGAGGCATCAGTGACTTAAGCTCATCCGAGCAGAAGCCATGAAAGTATTTATAGAAGAGACAGAGGGAGGCCACATTTCGACGATGGGAAAGTGGCTGCAGACGAGTCGCCAGATCAGTACCTATCACATTACAGACTCTCCTTTGGAGCTTGTCAAGAACACTGAGGAGAACGGCAGGGGCACCTGACCATAAATGGCAGCAGTACTCCATGCACGGACGGATGGTTGACTTGTATATATGCAGGATGGATTCAGGTGGAAAAAACATCCTGGATCGACATAGTGACCCGCACTTCCCGCCTGTGGAATTCCCTTCCGCATGCTTGCTTCCCCGACGAGTATAACCTCCAGGAGTTTAAATGTAAGCTCAATAGACACCTCCTAACACACTAACCCTCCCATTCTCTCCAACTCTCGAGCATTTATTAAATTGTGTTACTTACAAGACTACTTATTCTCCTGTTATTACTGCATGGACCAGACTCCATTTAGATATACTGAAGTCTATTATTATTATGAAAAGACCAGCCCTGTGCACACGGAGAGAATTAAAACACAAATTTGCCCTGTTCGGAGGAGTTATTACCTAACTGGGCGATCAACGTTTTTTTTATTTCTTTCTCCTCCCCATTCCCTTACTTAGTCTTTGTTTTAAACTCAGTCGTTGATAAAAAAATTCTTATCAGTTGTTCAGTTTAAGTTATCGACGATTTTTTCTGAAGAAGTTTTTTCAGTTTGAGTCTTATTTAACAGCATATCAACCTCTGTGGGTTATTTAATGCCAAAAAGTGGGTTTTTAAGATTTTTTTATTTTATTTTCGGTTATAGTGAGAAAGTTATTTTAGTCAGATTTTGATGAGAAAATTCTTTTTTTTTATTTTGGAAAACTGAAGATGTCCTCTGTATTCAAAAATATATTGCTAGTAATAATTTCTTTTCTTCAAAAATGTCTTGTTAGTAATATTCTTTCCTTCAAAAATGTATATTTTTCTATAAAAGTCTATTTTTATGTATATATTTCTTTAAAAGTGTATTTTTATACTTTCATAGTGTTTTGACCCCAGTTTAGGGGTTAACTATTTGCCCATAGCTGGGACCCTAATAGGGTGGACCTGGGAACAACAGCTATTAAGAGGCGGTTGCATGCTTCTCACACCCTTCCCATCAGTGGCCTTGCTGCCGGATGCAGTTTATCATCATGCCCAGGACCTCTGAAGAAGTATCAGTCGAAAAGTAACTTAACTTTTAAACGGTGTGGTACTTTTATACCTTTTTTATTAATAAAGTATGATCCCTTTTTAAAAAAAAAAAAAATATATATATATATGTGTGTGTGTGTGCGCGCGTGAGTGTGTGTGTGTGTATGTGTGTGCGTGTTACGTTTAATGTTGCGTGCATTTGTGATGTAAATCAAGGAAAATTAAGATGACAGAAAATCAAACCAAGAAATTTGAAGAAATAAAAACAAGCCACTGCAAAAAGCAGACATCAGACTTCATAATCTCTTTCTTTAAAAAAATTCTTCATAGAAACTATCAATTCCTGTGTTATTTTTGTTTTGTTTTGTTTTGTTTTTTTGGTGGTTTATTTTTGTATTTTGTGATTTTTCTTCAGCAATGCGTAGTCAACTGGTTCTGTCCGATTTGACCAGAAAATTGATTCAACAATTCCAGTCATTTTTCATTTTCTCATGTTTCCAAAGACGTTGGTTTCAGCTGTCATCAGAGTCGGCCAATTCTCTGAGTAAATTAACTGAATTTTTCCAAATTCTCCAGGAGGTAATTTTAAATTTATTTGGCATTATGGACGTTTTGATTATTTGTGATTTATAATTTTTTTAGGTCTTTTTTTTTTTTTTCAGTTGTCAAGATATGAATGCATTTAATTTGCTAACAGGAAAGATTATTAAACAGAGATGTTTATTGTTAATGTAGTCGTTGTCCTGCATTGTAAGTTACTTTAGAAAAAGCCAGTCGCTGTCTGGTAATGACAATCTATTTGGCTTTTAAAAGGAGGCAAGTTTGGAATAAACACAATATATATATATATATATATATATATATATATATATATATATTACTATTCATTATTTATATAATCTAAGTCTGGTACGCGACCTTAAGAAGCTCGAAAAAAATCCTGTTCTTTTGTTCCGCAAGTTCAGACCTTTACAGTTAAAGCACGTCACGGAGTCGATATACAAAACAAACATCCGACCGTGCATAGAATACTGCTGCCATATATGGTCAGGTGCCCCTGCTGTTCATCTCAGGGTTCTCGACAGGCTCCAAAATAGAATCTGTAATGTGATCGGTCCAGATTTGGCAGCTCGACTCCAGTCACTTTCTCATCGGCGAGATGTGGCTTCCTTCTCTTTCTTTTACAAATATTTTCATGGCTTCTGCTCCGGAGAACTTACGTCACTATTGCCCCCTGCACAATAATCACTCGTGCAACCAGACTGGCAACAAGTTCCCACCCATTTACAGTTAAATCAACCAAATGCAGCCGATAATTTTACTCCATCAACTTCTTTTCTCGCACTTCCCGCCCGTGAAACTCCCATCTGTATACGTGCTTTCCTGACGGCTACAACCTCCATGAATATAAATGCAATGTCAATTCCCATCTCTTATCCACTTGACTCCAGTTCTTTCTACATCACCTTGTATATCTTGTTCTTTTCCTTTCTCCCTAACTTCACGACTGTTTTCACACCTGTGTTCACATCCTTTTCTTGCCCTTTCTCTGACACACCCCTGTGACTGGTTTGTCTTTCTCTTCACTCTCCTCCAGCCTAAACCTTTACTCTCTTATGCAGTAAACATAGAGAAAACAAGCCATAGTATTAAATAACGGAATATCACCCTAGACTACTAAAAAAACATTTTCTACATACAGCCACACATCCACATGTGAACTGGAGAGAGCGGAGATAAAAATAAATATAAAAAGAATATTGAAAAATATTCTATTTTTACTGGTAAGACTGTATTATTCCAATGATCAGATGCGAATGTATACATGCTGCCAGAGATAGGTTCCAAAAACATTGTGATCACCGATCTTTATTGATTATGAAATTTAACACTTTCTATGTTTCGGTTTAGGACCTTAAATATATATATATATATATATATTATGCTCTCATTATGATCGAGCTCTCTGGAGAAGAAAATTTTGAAAACAGTTTCCACTTCTGCTATATGTGTGACTCTTCAGAAATGAATCGAGTTCTCGCGGTGACTGGCGTGTGTATACTCTGCTTATATACAACACATTAGAATTTCCCTTCTCTGATTCTATGCGTCGATAGCTTAGGGAGTAGCGGCTCTGACTAACACCGAATCGGTCGAGTTTCGATCCCGGCCAGAAGCAAGTGGATGCGTCTTGCCACACTGATGAGCTGTGATACAACGAAACAGGCTTGTATGTGGATGACTAATATATATGTAGTCATCCGCAGAGAGATCTGTTTCGCTGTATCACAGCTCATCAGTACGGTTAGACACCGATTCCTTTTAACTCAGGATGGATATATATATATATATATATATATATATATATATATATATATATATATAATCAAAAGAATTGTGTAATATCACTACAAAATTAGCCATCTTGTTACGATACTATCCGTGTCTTATCAAGTTATAAATTCCATTTCAATTTGGAGGGTTTTAAAAGGTTAAAAGACTAGTCAAACCCCCTTAATCAAGGAGGCATTGTTACATACACAGAATGGACCAATCAAAACAAAGCAATCTCTGACCTGAGGAATACAAGAACAGACCCTAAATGTTAAGTGTGATATTTATGTAGTGACGTCGATGGATGTTATTCAAAGTAATATAATAATTTTTAAGGAAAAATTCAACACAGCTTTTAGACAGTTTATAGATAAATAAATAAATATTAATCCATTCTATGAACTAAATTAGCTCATTTCATAAAACCACACTACATTCGTTTCATTTCTTTTCCCAAAATAAATATTATATTAATTTGGATAACATCCATCGAAGTGACTATATAAATATGACACTTAACATTTAAGGTTTGTTCCAAGTCAGAGATTACTTTCTTTTGAATAGTCCATTCTGTCATTGTAACAACGCCTCCCTGATTAAAGGGGTTTGGTTTTTTAAACCCCTCAAACTTGAAAGGAAATTTATCACTTGATAAGACACAGATAGCGTCGGAACAAAATGTCTATTTTTGTAGTGATATCATAACATATTTATGTTATAAATTCTAAATAAATATTATTCGCTCTACTTTGTATTGAGCACTTTTTTTAAGAATAGTGTTTTTTTTGGATACGAATATTATTCCATCCATACCTACCCTATACAAGCTCTTTTTCCATCTACTCTACCCTCATCCTCGGTATCCTCATCCGTGTATTACCTTCCTCCTGACATTTCCTAGAACTAACCCCTCTTTCTCATCACTTTCCCCTATGTAACCTCCTGGGCAACAGTGGAAGTAGAATGCCTTGCTTGGGGTGAGATGATTAAAAAAAAAAGAAGATACAGAAAGGTTGTAACCAAGGTGGTATAATTTTCTGACCTTTCAAATTAGAATTTTAAATAGGAAATGGTGTCACAATTTAACATATTTTGCTTTAATATGTTTCTTAAGAAATTTGTAAAGATAAAGGATTTAAAAATTTATTCTATTCAGAGTGTCGGATTTTAATTCATATATATATATATATATATATATATATATATATATATATATATGTGTGTGTGTGTGTGTGTGTGTGTTTATATATATATATATATGGATATCAATTAATATACATATAGGTATACACGTAGGTACACACAAGTATATAACTATTTTCCTGGTGTTGACAAAACAGTACTCAGTGAAATATAACAGAGCTATTAAGTACATCTTAATAAATATACATATTATCCTACGTTTATTGCACGACTCGGACTTTCAGACATTACGCAATCATCAGGTTCATAATATGTACCTGATGATTGCACAGGGTATGAAACTCTGTGTCGTGCTATAGACGTAGGATAATATGTATATTTATTAACCCCCATATATGTATATAGTGAGTGAGTGAGTGAGTGAGTGAGTGAGTGAGTGAGTGAGTGAGTGAGTACGAAATAAAAAGCCAGAGTTAGACAGAGACTGTGCTTTAAAAACTGGGGTGAAAGATCGTTTCTATGCGCATAAACACGCAATTCTGCGGACAAATAATCGCGACTGATGAAACTATGAATTACTGCCGTCCCTAATGGCGGCAACAAAGTCAGCTGAAACGCCGCCAGCCATCCACCACATGGCCGCCGAAAACGCAGAAGCCTCCTTTTAATGACACACTTTGTAATTTGCAATGCAGTTCTTACCGGGTGGACACAACCAGTCGTGCCTTCTTTGATGCCAGTGTTCGGTGGGCTCTCCACCAGGAATTAATAACACGGTAGGCGGCTCTTTTTAAATCAGACTTAGATTATGCGAGTTGGGGTTGGAACAGGTGCTGTCGGGGTAGGAAAAAAAAACGGGGAGGTGTTGGACAGGGAGCCGACAAGCCAGAGCTTATTTAGTAGCATTCGATTTATTGATACTGTCTCCATTCGCTTTTATTAAGTCGGGGACATTTTTTATGAGTTATGTTCGTTTCTGCTTTATTTAAGTACCAGTTTATTTAGGTTTTGCGCATTTTCTCAGTTGGAGACAGAGTTAAGTAAAATCTTTACAATACTTGCGCATATATACCATAATATGCATATATATATATATACACTACCGGTCATAATTATTAGGTCACCCCAGATTTTTAAAAGAAATGATGTAATTAATTCTATTTTTATTATTTATTGCCAAGTGGATAAATCTTAATGAAAATAGAATGGTTCTTTTGTTATTATTACTTTGCAAAATTTTACAAGGCAACGAGGAAGCAAAGAGGAACTCGTCCGAATCACCCTAAACTTTATTCATTCTTTCATTGATGGCCTTGCAATATACCTAATTGTTAAATATTTATAAATTCATTTGATGCACATGTTATTGTGCAGTATTAACAAAAGAATCATTCTATTTTCATTTACAATTATTCACTCGGGTGGACTAATAATTATGGCCGGTAGTATATATATATATATATATATATATATATATATATATATATATATATCATACATCAGTGGTTCGAGTCGGAGTTTCATGCGTTACGCAATCATCTGGTACATATTACGAACTGACCGTTTAAGAGGTTTGAACTGATATATATATATATATATATATATATATATATATATATATATATATATATATGTGTGTGTGTGTGTGTGTGTGTGTGTGTGAGTGTGTGTATTTGTGTAAGTGTGAGGTGTGTTTTCAGTTATATGCCTGAAAATTGTTCATGATATATATTAACTTCACTAGGGGAACTTAGTGATGTACGCGAAAACTGGAAGACATTGTAGCAGCCAACACGGGAAGAAAAGTTTCAAATATGGATGAAAAACTTTCACTTTCTCTAAACTAGGTAGCAAACAAAGTCGGTGACAGTATATATATATATATATATATATATATATATATATATATATATATATATATATATATATAAACTGTATAAAACTAATATTCAGGTGTTAATAAAACATTGATCAATATAGAGTTATTAATCCTGCATATTAATCAATATACATATTGCCTTAAGACGGTGGCAGGATTTGAAGATTAACGCGTTAAGTAATCATCAGGTGCATATTACGATTTAAGAAATTAAGTAAGTATTTATTCTCTGGCAGCAAGTGGTCATTAATTCGCTTTTCGTTAAGTAGATTAGGGTTATTTATATAATTTCAGATGACAAGTATTTCTGAAAGATATAATTTACATCTATCTCTTCTTCCATTATAAGATTTGATTTTAACGACGATATTGCAAGTTGTTTTAGTTATTTTTAAATTTCAATAATATATAGATAAATCGGTGTTTTTGCTGTATCTACTTTTGCTTAAAGACAACATATGATTAGCAAAACTATATTTCTACTTATTTGTAGTTGCTTTAATGTAGAACTTAACATCATCATCGGAATAGTTGTGAGAGCTCTATAAATAATTCTTTCGGACATACATTGGCAATTCAATGGACATATCTTATATTTTTGGGAGAGGCAGTTATTTTCAGAAAGGTCACTATTATTAGTATAAAGGTAATTTATTATTCAGGTGGGTCAAATATTTATTTGATTTATTTGATAACGTATTATTATATTGTGAAATATATTTATCTATGTTCTTGGCGCAACTATAATGAAATTTATGATTGTATTTGATGAAAATCTTTCTTTAGCGTGGATGAATGATAGAATGATGTGCGTTGTGGTGCAGCGGATGTGCGTTGTGGGGCAGTGGATATCGGCTTGGAAAGAGAAATCGGGGAGCCGAGTTCGAATTCCAGTTGAATTCGTTGCATTCACTTACACGCAAATACCCTTGGGAGAGGTATTAATCCGTATCTTTCCTCCAATTATGGGTTAAATAATAGGACAGATTGGATTTTATAGCCTTGGCTGGCAACCAGTCTACCGCAGAAAGTAATGGAAACCTACTGCGGGATAATCTTCTTCCCAGTCACTCATGTCTCTTTCGAGACATGATTGTACAAGCGTGTTTCAGGTATGGCACTTAAATGGTTGGGCTGATGATTCTAAGGGAGGGATTTGATTCCTTGTTAATGTATTTGTGATTTTATGAATCTTTAGCGTACGGTTTGTACCGGCCATTGTTCAGGTCAAAGGTTACATCTAAGAAGTTAGTGGTGGTAGTTATTATAAGATTATGGGCTTTGTAAAACTTAATTAAATCTTTTCTAAGCCTGTCCGTTTGATGTTGACTTGTTTTATGGAGGATTATTAGTCCCTCTTCTGTAAAGTTCAATGTTTTCTAACTCGAAGATATGCTTAAGATTCTGTGGGGAATACGAAATAAAAATAAATATTTTTTACTGTTGGCAAATTGGTGATCCAGTGTGAAATCTATATTTTAACCAATAGAAAAAAAGGACAGGTTCCGTTGTTGAAGAAAAGACAAAAGCAAATTTCGCGAGGCTATGTGAAATTCTTATATATAAACATTTTTTTCCAAATATGGAAACGTCAATTATGTTTACCAAATTGGCCTTGCGCCAAACACAACCGATGTCCTTACAGTTTGATATTATCAGAAGGTTAGAAGAATAAAACCGTCTCGTTTGTCTAAATAAATGAAAATTTATTTATCAAACGGCATAACATCAATTTGTATGCATGAAATTATTAAATGAAGGAGTTTAAAGAATTAAGAGTTCGTTTGCTTTAGCAAAACATGATTTGTGCAGAAAAATGTAAGTCTGTGTTTCGCTGTATGTATCAGTAAAGTAGTAGTAAAGTCTTTGTTCCTTTCCGCTTGTAGACGGTGATTAGGCGAAGAGGAAGAAGAAGAGATAAAGAGGTCAGCGCGCTAAAAGGTGAGGGAGTGCGAATGTGTGTCGCTGAGATAGTTGTGTCTGATCAGCAGTTTAAAGATTCTTAATACTTTGTGTGTTCTAACAGGAGATGGAAAACGGAGATCCGAAGGCGAATTGGCATGGCAAAGGACGCGTTCCAGAAGATGAGCAAAATACTAACACACAGGAAAATCTCAATAGAAACGAAGAAAAGAGTGCTAGATTGCTACGTGATGTCAGTTCTTCAATACGGCGGTGAATGCTGGACAATATCATCGAAAATGAGGACAAAACTGGAAGCGGCCGAAATGTGGTTCTACAGAAGGATGCTACGGATATCGTGGACTGAGCATACAAGCAACGACGAAGTGCTAGAAAGAATGGCAACAAAAAGGAAATTGATGCTGAGCATCAGGAAGAGACAACTGAAGTTCCTGGGACACGCAATGAGGAAGGAGAGCCTGGAGAACCTGAAACTGACTGGACAGATAGAAGGAAGGAGAGACAGAGGAAGGCAGCGGATAACATATTTGCAGGGTCTGATCAGGTGGATGACGGAACGGGGGTCGCCAGGAGCAACAGGAACAAACATACTAAGAGCCACAAGGGATAGGGAGACGTGGAGACCCATGATCGCCTACGTCCTGAAGGGACAGGGCACATAGAAGAAGAAGAATACTTTATGACTGTGCTGACTGATCTCTGCCTTTTCTTCAGCAACGGTGTAAATTCTTTTTTCTATTAGTCAAAATATAGATTTCACATTGGATCGCGAATTTGCAAACAGTGAACAAGCAGTTATTTTATTTCGTTTTCTTTACAATTTCATAGTTAATTTTTGTTTTTGATTGTTGTTAATGAAGCGAGATTATCTCGGTGAAATAGCTATTCAACAGAATGTAAATTTCGGAATTTATTGATAATATATATATATATATATATATATATATATATTGTGACGCTAATTAATAAATATGCATATGAGGATGCACATATATATAGTATTATTATTCATATGTTAATACATTCAGATTCCTTTACACGTTTGCCCCGCAAATATTTTTTAACAGTTATGATTTACGCCCCTTTGATTTCTTCTCCCTGCATTTTAATTATGTTTTAATATTTTTATTTAATATATTAAAACTTAAATTTTAAATTTAAATTTAAATTTTTATCTACATGTAATCTTAAAATCTTAAAATTTTAATCTTGTTATTAAAATAGCAGTAACTTAAATTTACAAGATTAAATTCCCATGAAAATTCCTATCAAAATCGAGTGAACTTAAATTCAAATCTATGAAACTGACAGTTTGAAATATGCACCTGATGATTGCATAGCGCATGAAACTACGAGTCGTGCCATCGACGTAGGACATTTTGAATTATTATTATCATTATTATTAGAGAAAGATTCTCCATGTGATCAAGCGAATTTCAAGACAATATTAGTTTGTTATTTTTCATATTTTGATGCATTCTTGGCGGTTATCCTGCCCAATTTTTGAATCAAGGAAATTAAATGCATTATTACACACACGAAGAAACGATATTAGAATTAAAAATAAAACAAAAATATAACAATAAAACAGGCATTAAATAAAAACGATTTGCAAATGAAATCTGTTGATTTTATTTAATGAGATAGCATTATTTTTTCAATAATTATTTAATGAGATAGCATTATTTTTAATCATTATTTAATGAGATAGCATTATTTTTTAATCATTATTTAATGAGATAGCATTATTTTTAATCATTATTTAATGAGAGAGATATTATTTTTTAATCATTATTTAATGAGATAGCATTATTTTTTAATCTTTTTTATAAGAGATATTATTTTTTGACATCAAAATTATAGTTGTTTTATTTCCTCGGGATACTATTGGCTTTCTAAACGGGGCGGGATTTCTTTGTTTATAAATATAGGTTTATAGATGTTTCCCTTATGTATTTTTAAGGGGTATTACAGACAATATATCTTATATATCGCAGCTTTCAGTGCATTGTTTATGATATATTTTTGGTTGGTCCAAATTGTCTTGAACGTAAAAGGTATAATTTTACTAGTAACTATAGTTGGTAGAATTAAGACTTAATATTTTTCATGCTTATTGTACTTATTCTTTTTGTATTTCCGAAAGAACAATACAAATGCAGATAAATCGATACTTATGTTTAATATCTAATTCAAAAGTTTTTGACAAGCTATGCAAAAAAGAGCTATTCGAACTAGTAGGTGAGCTTGATTTATTTGGGAATATGTGTGTTGTGGTGCCGTGGATATCGACTCGGAACGACAAATCGGGGAGCCGAGTTCGAAATTCTTGTTGAATTCGTTGCATTCACTAACCTACAAATACCCTTGAGAAAGGTATTAATCCGTCTCTTCCCGCCCGTAATGGGTTAAATAACAGGACAGATTGGGTTTTATAGCCTTGTCTGGCAACCAGTCTACCGCAGAAAGCAATGGCAACCTACTGTGGAATAATCTTTTGCCCAGTCAGTCACGTCTTTTTCGAGAAATGATCGCTCAAAGCGTGTATCACGTATGGCACTTAACTGACTGATTAGGTTCTTCTATGACCCGTGTCCCTTCAGAACGTAGGCAATCAAGGCGTTCCATATCTCCCTTTCCCTTGTAGCTCTCAACACCATTTATCCTGTTACTTCTTCCAAACTTTGCTCTGCCATCCGTTTACGCAAGCCAATGAAGTATATCATACGTTGCTTTTTCCACTGCCTCTCTTTCCCTCTTTTTCCTGTGAGTATCAGATTCTCCAAGCTCCTCTTTCTCATAATATGTCCCAGATACTACAGTTGTCTTTTCTTGATGTTAAGTATCAGTTTTCTTTTCCGTTTTCATCCTCTCTAAAATTTCGTCGTTGCTCAAATGTTCGGTCCATGCTATCCTCAGTATCCTTCTATAGAACCACATAGTTGCTTCAAGTCATTCCTTCATCTTTGATGAGATTGTTCAGCATTTGCTGCCATATTGAAGGACAAACATCTAGTTCAGTATTCTCTTCTTTGTTTTCAGATATACTGAGTGCAAAACACCTGCCTGAGTTGACAAAAGAATTCTTCGATAGTGTTATAGTGGAACATCCTGCCATCCCTGAGAATGGAATGCTTTAGACGATAAAGGACGGTGACAAGCAGTAAGAAAGGGATCAAACGTCTTAGGCGAAGGCATTCTCTATTTGATAGTGTATTCCGCTCCTACTCGTTGTGTTATATATCGACAAACAACAAACACGCATATATATAAAAATATGAAGTTATATTTTTATTAATGACGATGGACCGTGTAAAATAGGGAACAGAGAATTGAGAGAGCGCGCTTCTAATGGGTTGACGGGAGTGTAGTCTTATCTGTTGTGTCTCTCTTCACCGGCCGATCTCTATTGCTCCTCTACTGGCGAATCCGTGTGCCGAGGTCTTTTTATAATCTTCCAGAACCGGGACTTTTTCTTCCGGTTTTGCCTCGCCCACGCACGCCCACGTAATTCTCAGAGACACCTGTTTTGTTTGCCTCTGTAGTTATTTCCGCTGCTGCCGGAAATAAGGTCAAACGCCATCCGTTCCTTTCAACGACCGGAAACACCCTCGCTTGCATCAGCCTTCCTCGGGTGGGGCCAGATTGTTATATTACAGTTGTTTGCTTATCTGTATCTTATTGTTAATTGTATAGTTGTACAATAAATCCGTTATATCGTATTCCTGTGTCGAGTACAATTTCTACTAATCTTTACACTGATATTCCTTTCCGTGATATATCAGATAGAGAGTCACATTTAAAATGACTGAGATGTTCGAAAACGAAGACAGTATATGCACAAAATAGGGACAGAAGCATTTGACAATGATGTGTTGTCTCACCGGACTTATTCAACATTTATAGTGAAACAATCCTGATAAAAATTAGAAATTCTACCAGTATTTGATTATTAGCGGAAGAACATTCGATATCAGTTAAAGATCAAACGAACATCAAATATGAATCATAATCCGACTTGAGGATAAAATAAAATAACCAATGGAAAACGTATAACAATCTAACATGTTTCATTTTTATTAATACTTCGACAGAGACCAATAGAAAATAGACAAAAAGACAAAAACACCGATATAATTTTGTTTGGCTCATATTTTCATTGGTCAGTCACGTATTACGTGCGTTAAAACCGAAGACAACTCTATATATACACACGCCTAAAAAATTACATTGCCATCTTTCTTTGAATCAATTCTTAAAGAATCTAACTTAGATCTATCTAATAAAAAGAATACATGCTTAAAAAGATCAGCCCCAGGTTAGAATGAAGTGCTACCCAGCTGTGTTGGCTGACTGCACAAACATGAAGACATTAGAACTCCCACTAGACAGACACACACACACAATTACAAATACATATTATCATTCAATATTCGCTTAGACATACAAGAATTGTCAGAAACTTATATACATATAATTATCTACGGTTTTAATGAACATGATACGTGACTGACCGTTAAGAACTGACCAGAATTTCTGTGTTTTCTCTCAATCTCTCACGAAACTTTAATCAAAGTGTAGCATTTTAGAATGTGATCCGTTTTTTATTTTTTCTTTATTTTATCACCTTTAGATATGTAGATGACACAGTGTTTATAACAGACGAAGAAACAAAACTAAATGGAATTCCCACATGAGGTAGAAAAGGAAAGCGATAAGAAAGGACTAAGCATCAATTTTAAGACTACAGAATGTATGGTTGTCAACAATTAATCAATCAATGTTATACATTAAATTCATGTGCACTTTAAAAAATTTATAATTTTATTTGTGTTTGCGATAAAAATAATTTTAAAAACGGATTAGAAATAAGTAAATGTTTATTTTTAAAGGTTTTATTGAAATTTGTAATAAAATTTCCACTTGTCCTCCATAATTAGCAATACAAGTGTAATACGATTTTGCAGTTCACATTTTGTTTACTTATATAAAAATTGTTGCAAATTTTGTGGTAAAGAATTCTCCAATAACTATACTAAACACTAGGTACATTAAACTTTATAACATTTTTTACAGATTATCACAAACACAAAAAAAAAGTTATAAGTTTTTTAAAATGCACACGGACTTTAAAATCCAAGATCATTTCTTTTGTTACATAATATGTTTTTCACCAGGGTTACAAACAGTTTTAAAATTCAGTGTTTCTTCTCTTAAACCGGTATTAATCAACACTTAAGCACCCAGTCTAACCTACTATTTAATTCATAGCTGGAAACAAAATAGTCAAGATTAGATTATTGATTACTTGAAACATGAAAAATTCGTTAGATACAAAGAAAGATGAATTTCTGTGTAATATAATATGATGATGAATGCTGGATGAATTCTCTCACAGATGAAGAAGAGATTTGAAACAACGCAGATCTAGACCTACAGAAATATAGTAGCCATATCATGGGAACATATATGATGCAAGCAACAAAGAAGTTATAACAAAAATGGAACTAAAATGGATACGTGTATCGGGCATAAAAAAAGAAACAGGGCAAATTCTAGGGGACACATGATAAAGAAAAACTATGGATTTCACGAATTCAAGTGCAATACAAAACTGGCTAAGTCTCAGAATTTTACTGTTCAATTTGCTAGACGCCCTCCCATTTTTTATCATCCCCCACTAAGAAAGACATGAACTCAACTCGTGGGCAGGGTGTTACAGTGGGAGAAATGACTGGGTACTGGATGGTATTGAAGAAAGAATAGAAGATGAACGGGATTCAAGAAGACATGAAATGGTAATTGACGTTGCATGTAATTATTTAGAGGTTGTAGCTCTAAATAAAAAACAGAGGGGCAGAAACAGAGATTTTATGACTCGATATTAGAAGACATTTAAATTACATCTGTAAAAAATCAAAAATTAAACCGTGTCACAGGAATATAAGTGATGGGGATGGGAAAGGAAAAAAAAGTACAAATGGGGTAGACAAGGGGAGAGTTAACGAAAAAATAAGACATAAAAACATTCAATAGCCTTCAGATGGCGAAAGGAAGTGCACTTTAAAAAGTTTATAATTTTATTTGTTTGCGATAGAAATAATTTTTAAAGAGGATTAGAAATAAGTAAATGTTTATTTTTAAAGGTTTTATTGAAATATTTAATAAAATTTTCACTTGTCCTCCATCATTAGCAATACAAAGGTAATACGATTTTGCAATTCACATTTTTTCTACGTTACGGTGGTGGGATATTAACTAAAGCAGAAAGGGGTTTCAAAAGCGAGAAGTGCGATAAAAGAAGCTAATTGCGTACAAGAGGTGGTTACATTTAACTATTTCAACGGTAAAAGGATGAGACCTAAATGCCAACCTAGTAGCACGCTTAAATTCTCTATATTGTATATTAACCGATGCATACACAAACGCAGCTTGGTAAATAGGATTAGCGTCAGTTTTGCAAACGTGTGATCTTCTCAGATGTTGATCTGTGCTCGACTTGTAAAAAGAAAGGAGTGAAATTGAATATTTACCTAAGTACATGGAGAGCGGATGTTAATGTTGATTATTTTGTTTCCAGTTATGAATTAAATAGTAGGCTAGACTGGGTGCTTAAGTATTGATTAATACCAATTTAAGAGAAGGAACACTGAATTTTAAAAGTTTGTAACCCTGGTGAAGAACATATTATGCAACAAAAGAAATGATCGTAGATTTTAAAATCCGTGTGCACTTTAAAAAAATGTATAACTTTATTTGTATTTGTGATAGGAATAACTCGGATGTGCGTTGTGGTGTAGTGGATATCGGCTCGGAACGAGAAATCGGGGAGCCGAGTTCGAATTCCACTTGAATTCATTGCATTCACTTACGCGCAAATACCCTTGGGAAAGGTATTAATCCGTCTCTTCCCTCTAGTTATTTTTTATTTTTATAAGCGTTTCACCCCGAGCAAGGCATGTCACTGCCACTACTGCGCAGGGGGCTACGTAGAGTGGAGAAAGGATGATTAAATATAGGAAATGTCAGAGGGTGGGTGATAGGCGGGTAAGGATACCGAGAATGAGGGTTGGGTAGATGAGAGTGTTCTGAGAATAGTTGGGAGCTAGGGTGATAGGAGGTGTCTATTGACCCTACATTTAAACACCTGGAGATTGTAACTGTCGGGAAAGCAGAGTTGTGGAAGGGAGTTCCACAGGCGGGAAGCGCGAGAAAAGAAGCTGTTGGAGTAGAATTTACGGTTACATCTTATTTGTTTAACTGTAAAAGGGTGGGACCTAGTTGCTAATCTAGTATCTCGTGTGCGAGATAATCACCTGCCCAGTCAGTCATGTCTCTTTCGAGACATGATCACCCATGCGTGTATCACGCATGGAACTTAAATGACTAACTGAATCTGTAAGTGGCATTTTTAGATCCTCGATTTGCTGATGACCATAGATTCGGTTTTCTTGTAATTTATTTCTTTCGACTTTCTCTATGTACTTTTTTAAAAAGGTCTTGTAGTTATCTTTTCGTGTCTACTACCAGCACTATATCATCTGCGTATCTTATGTTGTTCAGATTATGACCGTCAATGACGAATCCTGGTATATTTTCTAGGGTCCTCGGAATAGTTGTCGCACTTTCCGTCTTCTGTTAGAATACGTCCTAAGTACTTAAATCTTTGTACCTGCTTGATTTTAGTATCCCCAATCTGATGCAATGGATATCGACTCGGAACGATAAATTTTCACGTATGGCACTTAACTGACGGGCATGGAGCGCATCTATTTAACAGTTTTTTACCCATATACATAACAGTTTTTTACCCAAATACATAACAGCTTTTTTACCCATATACATAACAGTCTTTTAAGTAAGTTTTTAATAAGTTTTTTTAATAAGTTTTTACCCATATACATAACAGTTTTTTAACCCATATACATAACAGTTTTTACCCACATACATAACAATTTTTTTACTCATATACATAACAGTTTTACCCATATACATAACAGTTTTTTAAATAAGTTTTTAAATAAGTTTTTTTTAATAAGATTTTTTACCCATATACATAACAGTTTTTTTTTTTACCCATATACATAACAGTTTTTTGCCCATATACGGTTCGATTAAAAATGCAAATGGTAATGGTGATAACTGTCGTTTCTCTATAAGGATACACTCGGCATTCATTAATATAAGAAAACAATTTAAAAAGAACTTTCTCCTTAAAATAATATTAAAAAATATGAATATATATTTCTCAATTGCAGTAGGTGTTGTAGCTCTTTCCAACATTAATAGAGGGAGTGCTTCCCAACCTTTTCTTTATAATAAGTCGGCATGTTAAAATCAACATTAGAAACTTATTTTCTCTTCTAGTTTCAAACTTACGGTCGTATCATGTCAGAACATTGGTTCCGTACCATCATCGAAGATAAGTAACGATGATCTTGGTCACTACTTAAACCGGAATTATCAGTCGGAGGACTTTTTTTTTTTTTTTATAAGCGTTTCACCCCGAGCAAGGCATGTCACTGCCACTACTGTGCAGGGTGCTACGTAGAGTGGAGAAAGGCTGATTAAATATAGGAAATAACAGAGGGTGGGTGATAGGCGGGTGAGGATACCGAGAATGAGGGTTGGGTAGATGAGAGTGTTGTGAGAATAATTGACAGTTAGAGTGACAGGAGGTGTCTATTGACCCTACATTTAAACACCTGGAGATTGTAACTGTCGGGAAAGCAGACTTGTGGAAGGGAGTTCCACAGGCGGGAAGCGCGAGAAAAGAAGCTGTTGGAGTAGAATTTACGGTTACATCTTATTTGTTTAACTGTAAAAGGGTGGGACCTAGTTGCTAATCTAGTATCTCGTGTAAATTCGTGCTTAGGCGGCACCAGTGATCTAAGCTCATCGGAGCAGAAGCCATGAAAGTACTTGTAGAAGAGGCACAGGGAAGCTACATCACGCCGGTGTGAGAGCGGCTGCAGCCGGTCTGCCAAGTCAGTATCAACCACGTTACAGATCCTCCTTTGTATTTTGTCAAGAAGCCCAAGGAGAGCAGCAGGGGCACACGACCAGATATGGCAGCAATATTCAATACACGGGCGGATGGTAGATTTGTATATGTGCAGAATAGTTTCAGGTGGGAAAAATTTCCGGGCCCTGCACAGGGAGCCCACTTTCATAGCAGCAGATTTGGCAATGGATTCAATATAGTCATTCCATTTGAGGTCCGCCGAGAGTGTAAGGCCAAGGAGGCGTAGTATTTTTAGTTGCTATTTTCGTGTCCATTTTTCTTTTTGCCTCACAGACGTTCAACACAGGTGATTTCAACAAATGACTCCTTCCTGACGATGGACAGAACGATAAAAAAAGGTTAATCTACGAAACTCTGGAGTCGGGCTGATGAATATAACAGTGACAAATTTTATGTTCGTATTCCGTCAGTTAAGTGCTAGGGCGATCGTGTCTCTTTCGATGCAAGCAGAAGATTTTCATGTAGTAGTTTGCTATTTCTTTTGTCGTAGACTGGTTGCCCACCAAGGCTACAAAACCCAATCTGTTCTGCTATTCAACCCAACATTGGAGAGAGAAGAGATGGATTCATACCTTTTCCAATTGTATTTGCGCGTAAGTGAATGCTAAAAACTCGACTAGAATCCGAACGCGGCTCTTCGTTTTCTCATTCCGAAGCGATATCCATTGCCTCACAGCATACATCTATATTTTCATTAATCGTATATAAACTCTTCATAAGTTCAGAAGTTATGGTATCGGGAAAATTAATATTTTATATATATTTTAAAAATTAATGGCAATAATGACTTTTATACAATTGATACTTCCCATTTGTCTATATTTCTGAGATGAGGTAGTATTTACATTATTTACATTATTCGGACTATTGTCCTCATCTTTGTTGCCGATTGTACGACGTTTCGGCCATTGTACGCTCCGGTCTTCTTCAGGTGCTAGCGGACGAGAAGTTTCGACAAACTCGAGATCGCAAAAGTACCACCTATAAGCATGCATGAGCAGAAGGCAAGATGACAAACCAAAATATATCTAACTCCATACATATACATACACATAGATAAACACATGCACACACACACACACACACACACATATATATATATATATATATATATATAAATATATATATACACACAAATAAAAACACATACATATATATATACACACTCAAACAAATCAAATATATATATATATATATATATATATATATATATATATGTCGCTGCTCTGCTGTGATTTAACTCGAAGAGTTGTGAGTTCAATACCAGACTACAACAGTGGTGAACAAGTAAGTTGCATGGTTAGAGGAAGATAACTTCCAATTGAGGCTTTACGCAATGAATGAGAATGATATACCCCAGTGATTGTAATATACCCCAGTGATTGTAATATACCCCAGTGATTGTAATAAAGGGTTCGGTTCGAAATTCTTAGCACTTGAAGAAGGCCGAAGTGTACAAAAGCCGAAACGTCGTACAAATGGCAACAAAGATAGCAATGAAAATGGGGACAATAGTCCGAATAATGTATATACTGTGATACTTCCCAGCTCAGTAGCATTATTCATAGAAGACAACATTCGTCTTCTGTTTAGTTCTCAGGTTTAGTAAAAAAAAATAGTGGGTGATATAGTGGGTGATTTAGTGGGTGATATCACCTGTAGCGTTGTGAATTTTAATTTACTTTCACTGCTGTCTGTGGCTAAGTTCAACTCTAGAAGCGTCATCTTTGTTTGATGTCGTCTTCACTGCTGCGGTCGCCGAGAGAGTTTCATTTTGCTGCACTCTTGTTGCATTTATTTGCGGGTACATGTCCTCAGGGTTGATCTGCTGTGTAAATTTGAACTTTAGGGATATAATGCAAATTGTACACACTAGCAGGACCTGTGTAAACTGCACAGATTTACTAATACTGTTATACGCTGGTAATTCGATCCAGGAGAGGCGACTTAAGAGGAAAAACGACTTAAGTCGAATTTACCTATCTCCGACTTTACTTGTCAGTAGGCTAAACCACAATTAATCATTATCAGCTCTGTATTTTATTTATAAATGCATTTGAAATAATGTATGGTCATTAATAAATCTATTTTAAGCAGACAAATATATTTTAGTTTTTTGCATAGTACAGACAAAACAAATTACGAATACATGTACGTATATACTTGTAAATGTAAATTTGGTCATCTTTACAGTTCAGCGCGGCTCTTTATTTGTGAATGTGGTTTGATCTAAGATATTATAAAATAAAATGATTTTATAAGATTAAATAACAAATATAGTTTTAGAATTATTTTGCGAGAGTAGAAAGTAAACTAATTTCTGTTAAATTTACCAATATTTAAATTCAGTTTGTTTATTTACCCATCACCAGGCTAAAGCACAAATAATCTTTCTCTGTCTTGCCTTTTATTTATAAATGCATTTTTAATAATATATGGTCAATAAAAATCTATTTTAAGCTTACAAACAAATAAGATTTTGTTTTTAATATAGTACAGAAAAAAGCAATCTAAAATTACGAATACATGTACGGGCATACATGTATTCAATTTGGCAATCTTTATAGTACATCGCGGACTCATTATGTGAATGTGTTTTGCTTTAAGACATTTTAAAATAAAATGATTTTGTAAGGTTAAATAACAAATACAGATATTAAAATTATTTTGCGAGAGTGGAAAATAAAATTTATGTTAAATTTACCAATATTTATATTCAGTTTGTTTATTTACATCGCAGACGTAAATGGCTGTGGATCGTCAGCGTCAACGTCTGATTCTGGTTGCTGTTGTTGTTCATTACGCTTTTTAATAAGAAACTGGTCGAGAGTTCTTTGAATTGTGGTCTTCTTTTCTTCAAGGATTACAGATCTTTTCATATTTCGTTCTCTACGATTCATGATTATTATGTTAACATTTACTGTAAATGTACGTACTTTAATATAATTTTATTCTTAGTAACATGATTTTGGGTGCGCGTTGGAGTACAGTGGATATCGTCTCGTAACGAGAAATCGGATAACCGAGTTCAAATTCCAGTTGGATTCGTTGCATTCACTTACGCGCAAATACCCTCAGGAAAGATAATCAATCTCTTCTCTCCACCTATGGATTAAAAGACAGGACAGATTGGGTTCTATAGCATTGGTTGGTAACCAGTCTATCGCATAAAAATAATGGCAACCTACTGTAGGAAAATCTTCTACCCAGTGAGTCATGTTTCCTTCTAGACATGATCGCCCAAGTGTGTATCACGTGTGGCATTTAAGATGATTCTATATGATTTTAATGATTTACAACTTCAAAATTTGTGGTGAACAGGCGTAAAGTCGAATAAAATGACTTAAAAGTTGATTTTTATGTTTCCATATATATTTTTTGTCAAACAAAGTATAATCGAGAACGACTTAACTCGAAACGACGTAACCCGGTGTATACATGTAAATATTTTAATTTTGTACTTTCCAGCCAATTACCATTTTCAGATAGTTATGAGAAAAGTTATATTATCTCTCATAAAAAAAAGATATACTGAAATATTCTCAACATTAGATCACGAAAGAGGATTTGACCCATCACTAAAAACCATTGTGTTTATCTAAGATGACCCCACATTCCAATCAATCTGTGTCGCTCTACCCCCTTCTCTCTCTCTCTCTCTCTCTCTCTCTCTCTCTCTCTCTCTCTCTCTCTCTCTCTTGTTTTACTCTCTGTATCTCGCCCTGTTTGTGTCTCGCCCGGACGCTCAACAGTCTCGGTTTAATGCAATTTTTTATTTTAAAAAAATCATCTATTTGTATCGTATTTACAAAAGACTACCACCAAAACAACACACCGTGTCACAAGTCAATTACAACGATGGCAAAACGACATGAATTGCACTTCGAATTGCTTCGCATCAACCCTAATCTCCTGATCTAGACTCCAGCGACTACTGGCTGTTCGCAGACCTCAAAAGACTGCTACAGGGAAAGAGATTTGCCTAGAGTGAAGAAGTGATATCAGAAAATGAGGCGTATTTTGAGGCCAAAGACAAATCGTTCTACAAAAAAGGCATCGAATTGTTAGAAAAACGTTGGAATCGTCCTAGAAAGAGACTATGTTGAGACTATGTCGAATTTTATTTAAAAGTTGTTTTATTAGTTAGGCGCGGGATTTATTGAGTGATCTGTTATATATTGAAATGAATGATATATATAACGGAAATTAACGAAGATTAGTTATAAACAACTGACAATTTTGAAATGATTTGTTTGAACATTATTTTTCATCGATACTCGTATTTAAGTAGATATTCTGTTTTTAATTAAACAGTATTATATATTTATATCTACTGGCCTGATTATTTACGATACTTTTTTATTACGAAAATGTGTGTCATTCGGCAGGATACGAACCTGCGACTCCTATCGACATAGGGGAAAGCTACCATTTGATCTGGCAACGTCTAAGACCTCTCGACCGCGGTCGCAGGTTGGAATACTGCCGAATGGCACACATTTTCGTAATAGAAATTTATCGTAAATAATCAGGCCAGTAGATATAAATATATAATACTGTTTAATTAAAAACAGAATATCTACTTAAATAGAAGTATCGATCAAAAATAATGTTCAAACAAATCATTTCAAAATTGTCAGTTGTTTATAACTAATCTTCGTTATAGATAGATAGATATTGACGAGAATGACATATATAATATATATATATATATATATGAAAGATCACTTTCTTCTTCTTTTGTAGACATTTTTGGGCGATGTCTTCCTTCAAACACATCAATAATGCTAGATAACATTCGCTATTAATGGTTTTTCATTTCTCAAGGTAATCGATGAGCAAAATACATTGCGCATCCCAAAATACGGAGACCAAAACCTTGCCTGTTGATGTTTCTGTCTTTGGTTGCTTTGGACGGCCTTCACCTGCTGCTGTCGCATCAACTGACTGCTGATTAAGCTCAGGAGTAAAGTGGTGGATCCCTGTTTCATCCCCTGTTATATATTTACGCAAACAACACTCTGAATCATCAACATTATTGTTTTTGATCGACTGTGAGCAAACGCAGCACCCACTTTGAACACAACTTTCTCATTGACAAATGTTTATGGAAAATGGTGAGTATATTGCCTTCTGATATGTTTAACTTCTCTGTTATCTTCAATTTACGATCGGCCAAAACGAGTTTGAATTTTTTGGTGTTTTCCAGGACAAAAGTTAGGCAGTTCAGAAACATTATATGGATTTTTTATTAGTACCGCCATCTATCGATCAGGCCCGGGAATTATTGAGTGATATATTATATATTTCGAAGTCTCTCATTATTTTGAACCTTTTAAAACTTTACAAAACAAAATAGCTACTTTGTAGATATATTAGCAGCTGATAATTTTCTAGACAAATACTGTTAAATTTAACAGACAATGAATGTCTATTATGTTTAATCATGAGCTGTTCTAAACATTGTATTTGGCTTTAATTTTAGAGGAAAATAAAGATAAAAATTGTCCAACATTTGGATATTTTCATTATACTGGTCCTAAGTTTTCGGCCAACATGAGCCATTTTCAGAGAGGTTTCTGGGTCAGTGACATAAAGACATCCACCATTAAAGATGATTTTATCTTGTTTTGACATAAAACATCGCCATGCAACGATAACAGTCACTGAATAGTAGACGCAGGTCGTAAATTTGTAATGCGGTTCTATGATGCGTGAGAGACCGAAATGTTAACAGAATCATAAGTCTAAATGCAATGTAATGTGTTCTAACCAGATTGATGTGTGATTTTATTAAGTGTGGGTTGTTTTTATTTAATGAAGACACCATTACTTATATATATATATATATATATATATATATATATATATATATATATATATATAAGTAATGATGTAAAATTCTTAAACGGAGAGGATATTCCAAATAGATCAATTTACTATAAAAAGATATATATATAGAGAGAGCTCAATGAGTACTATCCGGTGCAGTATGATATACATAAAAGAAAAACTCAACGCAGCATCTAAGGCGGTTATAAACCATAATTTATTTAGACGGATAATTTTTGGTACCTATCTCATCAAATTGTTTAGTTTTATCAGAATATTAAAAAAAAAAAAAAAAAAAGCAGAAAGTTATATGACATAATCCAGAAAAAAATTATTTTCCTGGCGCTTATAAAGTTGATATCATAAATGGTAGAGAAGGAAAAGTTATATATATATATATATATATATATATATATATATATACAACATATGAAAGAACACGTAGATTGAAAACCAACTGTTCAAGCATTTACTTTTATAAAGAGTGCTCGATACAGAGTAGAGCTTAATATTGAAAATTTGTTATTACAATGGTTTATAAAAACATTATATCACTACACAAAAATGTTCATGTTTCAGAAGAAAGCTGTTCTTATTCAGGTGATATGTTAAAATTAGTTACCTTCATAAAATCGCTGAAAAAACAGCATGCTATGAATGATAAAGACTCCAAACTAAATAAAAACAAAGTTTTGTCGGCAAAATATTTATATTATCATTAAGAGAATGGATCAAAACATTTTTTAATTATTTTTAAAATTTTTAATTATTTCTAACACGTTCGAAACTTTGGTAGAAAATCTTTTTTTTTCTTTCGTCATTGTGAGACATAAATTGACGCACATTTTATGACATCAAAAAAAGGGTAAAATTACGCAGTCCACTTTTTGACCGTGAAAGACACATTAATTTGCAAATTGTTGCAAAATTCAAATAATAGTCAAATTTTAATGAAAATTTCAAGATTTATTTATAATTAACTGAAATCAATTCTGAAATAATTATTTTTAATAATTATTAGTAATTTTCTTTTTACATATGTTGCCTCCCCATTTATTAATTTCCAGAAATGTCCCAAAATTTGACTTTGGGGTCCAATAAACCTAATATAATTAAATTCAGGAGTCATTAGGGAGTGCTAATCTTTTTGTCTTTATTAGTCCTCGGTTTCCTAAAAAGTAGGTCCGAATTGCGTAAAAATGCGATAACTATGCCAATTTTTATTTGGGTAAATTTTGATTGATTTTTATGAACAATATAAATTAAGCATATCTTAGTTTGAAAAGAAAAGAAAAGGATCGAATGAATAATCAATTTTTACAAGAATTATTTCTATTTAGAATAATATATAAAGTTTCAAAAATATTTTTAAATTTCTTCCACTATTGGGCGGGCTACGGTATGAAATTAATGTATGAAGACTACATTTACTAATCGAAAATTGAAAAGCTTAATACAAATGATTTATCCCGTAAATTTTTTAAATAATTAAAACATTTTAATTGTGTGCATTTTGATTGTACGGGTGGCCGTACGTGATATTTTTCATTAAATCAATTTTTATATTTTAATTCCTAATTTTCTAATTTTGTTAAAACAAATATAAATGTGAAATTCACAATTTGTGGAGGTACCTAAAAAGAATATGAAAAATAGATATTAAAATAAAAATTGATAAATGCCATAACATTTCATAAATTATTGAGTTACCCCTGCGTTATTTTTACTGTGTTATTAAGTTGTAAGATGTTTTAAAAGCAAGGTTTATATTATTTATTTTTATTTTTCATAAAACATCTTTGAACATAAGCCTACAAAGCTAAACTAACTAAAATTCCATGAAATATTGGAAATTGCTTTAAACTATGTTAAATTTTTAATTTTAACATAGTTAAAAATTTTTAAAATCGATTTGTATGAATAAGGTTTATACCAACTTCATCTTCCATACTTGGCATTTTATGGCTGGCTACTGTAATTCATATCATTATTGCCTCCTGATAAGGCGATGATAGATGTGATAACAAGCATACCATAATTGAGAAACGCTTTTTTGAAACTTTTCAGGTGATAAGCATTTAATTCTAGTTCAATTAAACTTAAGGTAAGTTTAAATTCAGTAATTTGAATAAAACAATGTGTCAGCGGGGTTTATTTTATTTTTGTAAAATTTTTTAAAACCAAGAATTGGTTTATGTTTACAATCGATGAAAATGGCAGAAAATTTGAAATTTTAAAAACGTTTTTTTAAACCTAAAAAATATTTGATTCCGATCAATATAATTTTGGTTTAAAATGCACCAGAGTATTTTGCTTACTGGAATTGCTAAATTTAATCCGTTTGCTTTCAATCAAAGCTAATTTTAAAGCTTGAAGATAACTTATTTATTTTAAAAATTTAAATTTAAATTTAGGTATCGAAAAATGACTGGAGGTACCTAGTTAAAATAAATGGTGAAAATAACTTATTTTGAAAATATGAAAGAATTTATTTATTTTCAAAATTAGGGAGTGTAGTCATCAGCAAAAAAGAGCAACCCAAATGCCAAATACATGTGGGGGATACTAGAATCAAGCAAGTACAAAAATTTAAATATCTAGGAAGTGTTCTAACAGGAGATGGAAAGTGTGGCACAGAGATCCGAAGGCGAATTATCATGGCGAAGGTACGCGTTCCAGGAGCTGAGTAAAATACTAAGACACAGGAAAATTTGATTAGAAACAAAGAAGAAAGTGCTAGATTGCTATGTGATGTCAGTTTTTTAATACGGCAGTGAATGCTGGACAATATCATCGAAGATGAGGAAAAAACTTGAAGCAGCGGAAATAAGGTTCTACAGAACGATGCTGCGGATATCATGGACCGAGCATGTGAACAATGATGAAGTGATGGAAAGAATGGCAAGAAAAAGAAAATTATTAGTGAGCATCAGTAAGAGACAACTGAAGTTCCTGAGACATGCAATGAAGAAGGAGGGCTTGGATAACCTGATACTGACAGGTCAGATAGAAGGAAAAAGAGACAGAGGAGGGTAGCGGATGACGAAACGGGGGTTGCGAGGTGTAACAGGACAAAACATACTAAGAGCTTGGAGAAATTGTTTACGAGAGTCAATGTTGTTCAATCAAAATTGAAAATTATATAACTATGGAGATTTAATATTTGGGTTATGAAAGGGGGCAGGACGGTTTGGATATGTCACATTTTAATTTTGTCTGGATAAGATATATAGTGGGACCATAGATTTTTTTTTAAATGGGTGGACAATAATTTTAACAGAAGGTTTTATTTTAGGTTTTATTTTATTGAACGATAGATTTTTTACTACTATCTATGAGTATTCTATGAAGGGGACTAGAACTGATAAAATGTTTATCTACTAGTTTAAAAAAATATTTACCTATATTAATATTACATACTTTGCAAAATGGAGGCTTGAATCAAATTGCTTTCTTTCTTCTGTTGGTCTTATTGGTATTACAATTATTCGTCATAAAAAAGCGGCTTTTGAAACCCGTTATACTATCACTGATCAAGCCAGCTCCAGAGTAACAACCTTAGTTCTGCAACTCCCAACCAAAGCAACCTTAAATTTGCCCGGAATTTGCAAGACATAAGAGATGTAGCTGGACATGTGAGTCATACACCCAAATGAAATTACAGAATAAAAAATGAATATCCTATGGGTGGGGAGTGTATGACAGATGGGGTAGTATATCAAGCCATGATATACCCAAAAGAAAATACAAACTTGAAAAAATACTACATTGGTATTTCTGCAGGTGCTTGGAAGCAACGGTTGTACAATCACACACACTTCTTTTCCAACCCCGAACTAAGAAACCAGTCAGCTTTCTCAAAATTTCTCTGGTCATTGAAAGACAATAATCTAGCCGCCATGATTAAATGGAATATCATTAAAAAATCCAACACACCCACCAACTTTAAAGATTGCTGTCGCTTATGCCTGGATGAAAAGATCACTATTGATCACAAAATCAATTGGATCTGCTGAATCTGAGGAGGGAACTAATTTTTAAATGTCTACAAAGGAGCCGGTATTAACTATGTTAAACTTTTAGCCCCTCATTCATTCCTCTGAAGACTTTACACACATCACACTATTCTACGGAATATATATTGTTTAATTGTTAACCATTGTTATATATGTCGAGGTGTCTTTTTTTTGTTTTCTTTTATATACAGGTTTTTATATGTCTATGGTATTGCTTACATATTTGTTTTCGCTGGTGTTTGAATATATATATGTGTGTTCGTATGTGTGTATATGTATATATGTATCTGTGTACGTGTACATATATGGGCATACATATATATGTGTATGCGGGTATGTGTGTACGCATTTACGTGTGTGTGAGTTGTATGTGTACACATATATGTTTTTTACAGTACTAAAGTTATTCGGTATTTGTTATGTCGTGAGTAAGAATAAATAACTCAACAACAGGAATAGGTTAATTGTTGTATTCCGTGAAAATAGGTTATTTAGTATCCAATACAAGAATAAGGGTTAATCGTCTCAACCGTACGTAAGACGTAGTATGAGCAATGGGTACTTCCGGGTCGTCACCGGAAGTCTACGACTGACTTGTCGATCGGCTGCTACGTAGATGCGACCATTACTTTACATAGTAATGGAATAGTTTATTATAACCGAATAGGCGCGGGCGTCCCAACAGTATTATAACTGTACTGTTAACCGAAACATTTACATACATTATGGTATTATTATCATTATTTTATTGTTAACCCAATAATCAGTATAATTCTGATTATATAGTGGTGTGGTGGTAATTATAATTAAAACAATTGATTAAATATTATATCTTAATTGTTTAATTTTCTTAGGTTTTTTAAAAATTCCAATTTCTTATCCTTTCACTAGTAATATGTAAATTTATTTTTAAACTAAATAATTAAGTTTAAACAACTAAGTTTAAATAGAAAAATTAGGCTTAGTTTTAAATTTAAATTTGAAAAACATTTTAATATTTTAATTTTATATTGTATTATATTTATTTTGTTGATTGTATAATTAGTATAATTTTATTTATGTAGTGTGAGTATTTTGTTATCACAACAGATTAACTATTATCTCTGAAATATATTTTTAATTTTTTAGACTCCAATTCCTTATCCTTTCACCGTTAACTTATAATATTTATTTATTTATTAATTTCTCATTTTCTCCTGTCATCTTTTCTTTCTATTTTAAATTTATTCCTCACTTCTTTCTTCTTCTTCCCTTTTTATTTACGCTTTAAGATACTTACCCCTTCTTTTTAACGCTCTTTCTCTCTCTCTCTCTCTCTCTCTCTCTCTCTCTCTCTCTCTCTCTCTCTTACCTAAACCACTTTCTTTACGTTTCAAATCTGCAACATTTTTTATAAGCGTTTCACCCCAATCAAGGCATGTCACTGCCACTACTGCGCAGGGGGCTACATAGAGTGGAAAAATAATGATTAAATATAGGAAATGTCAGAGGGTGGGTGATAGGCGGGTAGGGATACCGAGAATGGTTAAATATAGGAAATGTCAGAGGATGGGTGATAGGCGGGTAAAGATACCGAGAATGGGGGGTTGGGTAGATGAGAGTGTTCTGAGAATAATTGACAGTTAGAGTGACAGGAGGTGTCTATTGACCCTACATTTAAACACCTGGAGATTGTAGCTGTTGGGAAAGCAGACTTGTGGAAGGGAGTTCCACAGGCGGGAAGCGCGAGAAAAGAAGCTGTTTGGAGTAGAATTTACGGTTACATCTTATCTGTTTAACTGTAAAAGGATGGGACCTCTTTGCTAATCTAGTATCTCGTATATATTCCTGCTTAGGCGGCACCAGTGCTCTAAGTTCATCGGAGCAGAAGCCATGAAAGTACTTGTAGAAGAGGCACAGGGAAGCCACATCACGCTGGTGAGAGAGTGGTTGCAGCCGGTCTGCCAAGTCAGTATCAACCACGTTACAGATCCTCCTTTGTATTTTGTCAAGAAGCCCAAGGAGAGCAGCAGGGGCACCCGACCAGATATAGCAGCAATATTCAATACACGGGCGGATGTTAGATTTGTATATGTGCAGAATAGATTCAGGTGGAAAAAACTTCCGGGCCCTGCACAGAGAGCCGACTTTCATAGCGGCAGATTTGGCAATGGATTCGATATAGACATTCCATTTGAGGTCCGCTGAAAGTGTAAGGCCAAGGAGTCGTAGTATTTTACTCTCTGGGAGGCTAACCTGTCCCATACTAATAGGCAGGCTGAATGTATCTTCGAACTTTTATTGACATCCGCTGCTACGTTTGTCCTCTGATAATATGTTGCGTATATATATGCTTATGTATGAATATGTGTGTGTGTTCGCCGAACTAATGAATTTTCTTAAATTTTCTCTTTTAAGGGACCGACCGTTATTTCTTTTTGTTATTTTTTAGGTCTTTGTGAATCTCATTCGTGTAAAATCCTTTGTACTATAAAGACTGATGCTGAAATAGGCCACACTTCCGATTTACCATGAAATAACGTGTCTGTTTCACGGAATACAACAAAATCGCATGCACACAAACTTATATACATACATGCACAAAAAACTCACAATTAAACCTCATACTTACACACATAATCTAAACCTTTTGCGGGCATATACAGATTTATATATCAGATACAAAATAAGATTGTTCATATCTATCTATCTATTTTTTTAATGCTCGTGGAATGTATAAACTAGCCGATAACAGAAAAAGAAAAAGATCATCATTTAAAATTTTAAATTCCTAGCTTCTGTCGCTCGTGCGCATGCGTTGTCACATACATAAACTTTCTTCCATGATGTCCTAAAGGAAGAAACACTTCACACGAAAGCTTTTTCCACTTTGTCATACATCTTTCCCTTATATATATATATATATATATATATATATATATATATATATATATATAAAGAACGCCACCATCTCTAAATAGCCTAGAAATTCTTCAAGAAAACAGAGATGCCAATGCACTGACCCTAATTCTTAGATCAATGGAATTTTCGAGAAAGAATATTGGCAACATGTCTGGAATTCTTCGACGAGATTTGACATTACGAACTGATTCCAAATCGACGTACGAAGCCAGATGGTTGAGTGTCGGGGTAGGGTGATCACCTAAATTTTATAGATGATAAATTGGAAGGCTATGTAAATGTAAGTTCCTGACCAGAAAACAAATACGTACTTATACCGAAGATCACAGACAGACAGCTCTAATTTGAAGACGCATATAGATTGTTGTATATACAGATATAAAAATAATCCGTAACATTTACAAGGAACGAATTATTTGCTTACAAACACTATGGAATGAAGCGGAAGACAAAGATACATTTTTTCATTTGTTTAGACTATACAGGCTGTCGGTTCCATGAGAGCTATAAATTCAAACAAGTTTTATTATTGGTAGGTGTAATCTTAATATAAGATGACGTCATACTGACAAGCACTATATACCACGTGAGTTTCCAAAAAATATCTAAGCCTCCTTTCTACATTCTGTAGGAACCGTTTTTCTGTCTGGTGCAAAACCCAATCTATTTTGTTCCCATTTACCACAAAGCATAGTCTTTAAGTTTTTATGTCTATAATATTCTCAGCATCCTGCTGTAGAAACACGTCTTTGTTGTCTCAAGATTTTTGTTCATCTGTGAGAGAAATTTGTCCAGCATTCACTGCCATATAGGAAGATTAATATTACATAGCAGTTCAGTATACATTAATAATGGAATTTTACTGTCTTTTTCAGTTTTATTAAAATTTTAGAAGACATCTTTCTCCGGCTGTTTGGTCAGTTACTTTTTTTCATGTTCTTCCTGTTCATATTTGCTCATTTTAGCTTTCTCTGTCCGAAAGTGTAATTGGTTACATTTCTGAAATGCCCGAGGCTGGATAGCTACAACACTGATCCTAGATGGAAGATGTAACGGTCGAACATCCGAACAGCCAGATGTCGAGATACACAGATATGTAGATTATATCTAAACTTATTTATAAATGGAACTTTGTCTGTGTGTGTGTATGTGTGCGTGTGTGTGTGTCTGTTTGTGTGGGTGTGTGTATGTCCGTTACCTATTGACTCCGAAACGGCTGAACCTATTTTCTTGAAAATTTGCACAGTTGTAATATAAGCGTCTGCGAGTCAATCTTAGCTAGGTTTTATGTCGAGGTACCCCCGATTAATATCGAAAATCGATAATCGAAAAAATCGGGTTTTAGAAGGAATGGTCTGATTTTAATCAAATTTTATACACTCATAGATAAAGACATAAGAAACGACATTCAGAAGTGTATTATATACACAATAAATTATTTATAGCCATCATCATTTATCTTCTTATTTTTCGTGTGGTGTTGCATGGCGATCTCTAATTTCCGATCCATTGTGGAACTAGGCAATTTTTGTCCTCTTACGGGCATTGTTCTGCCATCTATTTACCCAGGCTCGTTAGACGAGTTACATGATGTTTCCCTCTGCCCCTCTTGCCTTCTATATACCTGGAAGTCAAACATTAGGGAGGATCGTTTGGAAAACATGTTGCGTACTGTACAACAGTTCTTTATATATATATATATATATATATATATATATATATATATATATATATATTCTATCAATTCAATTAACGCTTTATCTCTATTTTGAAATTACTAGTTTACAACAAAAACCTGGCTTCCAAAAATGCCTTCCTACCAGTGAACTACTGAAGAAAAAACATCAATTTTGGCACTAAGGATTATTGCAATCAATTAGTTATGGGTAAATAAAAGGACAGTTTAAAGCCTTGCCTTGGCTGGTAAACGGACTAGGAGAAAGATTTCTGTATCATCGAGATTAATAGACGAAAGTAAATAAATATTTTTTTTTAATAAACAAACAGGCAGTTCACTCAAATACGGACATACAATAAAAATTATGTCTAAAATTATATATATATATATATATATATTCAGGCTGGTAGACATAAAAATATACTGCTTAATTATAAAAACAGACTATTTATTCAAATACGAATATCTATTATATATATATATATATATATATATATATATATATATATATATATATTGATTTTTTAATTACTTAGATTTTGGTTATCATAAAGTTGGACCAGTGCATATTTGTATTAAAAAGTGTTCAATTCAGTTATATTGTAGAACGTTTAAATATTTTACATTTGTAAAGGTTATATTACGCGACCTAGGTTTCTACCATTTTGGTGTCTTCAGGCGATTTGCAATATACATATATAGATATAAAAAAAAATCTTCCGAGGTCTCCCCCACCTGATCTGTTCACTGACCGCTGAGCTCAACAAATGAAGCTTCCCACCAGCCTTTATTATTCATCTCACACATCTGCGCATGCGCGTCGTTTCTATGAGCTCCTGAAAGCTGCTTTTACGACTCCTTCTCGTCAGACAATGCATTTATTCATAAACGCGTTGCTTTCCCGTCCTCCCCCGACAGAGTCATCATTCACACCAGGGATTTTTATTGCAAAGTCTGAAGGCAGGATCCTCGAATTGTCGACACAGGCTGACTTGCCAACCAAAAAAGAATAACCATAAAATACTAAGACGTGTTGGATTTGTTTCGGAAAAGGTGGGACAATACCGGAAATGATTGGCGGGAGGATTTTCTGTCCGGAGATGCCACGTGACAAAGCCTGTTTACGGGTCGGTGGCGGAAGGCAAAAATTTAGGTTTGACGGCATCAATTGAAATTTGCCTCCCGAGATCTTCCAACAGGAGATCGGCTTTATTTGCCTTTGTAGTCAGGATAGAAGAGAATGTTCAGCTTTACGCTTTCATTTTTATTAGCCAATCCACATAGGATTTATGATGAAGAATGTTAATATATCAATGTACTTATCAGCATATATATATATATATATATATATATATATATATATATATACGAGTAGACGCGTCTGCCGTCAAAAATGACAGCAAAATATTTATATCGATATGGCGTCTAAAACGACAGAAGCATATATATAGATGTATTTATTGAGTATCTTACAATAAGACATGAGAAAAAATAATAATCAGAACGCCTGAGTGTGAAAGAAGAGAAAAGTATAATATATCTGGAAGGATGGTAGACTTTGAAAAACAGTAGCTACTCTGGCATCAACGCATCGTTCATTCAGCAATGAATTAGAACATTCTCAGCTATTGGGCGTGTATAATGATAATATACGCGCTAAAAAGTCTGCGCCGGTAGCTCAAAGGTAGAATCGCCGACTGACGCCAATTCGACGGGTTTCAATCCTAGGTAAAAAGTAATCGGCTGTCTAACCGTACTGATGAGCTGTGATACAGCGAAACAGATCTGTCTGCGGATGACTATATATATATATATATATATATATTCTGCACTACTCGACGACATAATTATTGCAAAAAATTAAATAATATGGCACTGTTAAAGAGCAAAGACGCGGTAAGTGTTTTCATAACTGGTAGCAAATTTTAATAACTGGTAGTAAATTGAATGAACTAAGCCACCGTTGCCTCGCTATTTCTTTCTTTCCCTTTCTCTCTCTCCATGAGCTTGACAAGAGGAATATATATATATATATATATAAGCTCTCCATGAGCTTGACAAGAGGAATATATATATATATATATATATATATATATATATATATATTCCTCTTGTCAAGCTATATATATATATATATATATATATATATATATATATATATATATATTTTTTTTTTTTTTTTAATTCAGATACTTCAATCCAAGGGAAAAAAGCAGGAAGGTAAATTCCAAAAAAACCGATCCTAATTAATATTAAAAATTTATTTTAATATTAAAAAATGATACAGGAAGAGAGCTCCATGTAATAAAATATTACAGAGCAAATATATATTAAAAAAGGATTAATTCAAAGATGTTGAATGGCCATTTCGATATGAAGATCCCCACGGGGGACGACACATCACCTCAGCAACAGAAAAAACCTTTCAGAAACTGGAGAAAAATAGTCTACTTTTCCTTTTTAAATAGATTGCAAAGAAATTAAAAAAATAAATAATAAAATAAAATAAAAATAAAGGGAAAGAAAAAGAAAAAGAGATATAGATATAGATACAACGATCTTTATTATAACAGAGAGGGTATGATAAAGTATCTTTTTAAGAGATGCTATATTTATGGTTTATTGTGCAAAATATCAGTGATAGAGAGTATGTGACTATAAAAGTGGAACATTGAAGTCAACAGCCAGCGGCCACAGTCAGTTTCATGCTAAACGCAATCATATGACCATATGCGTTGTGTTTTTTTTTTGTTTTTTTTATCGAATATTTATGTCAGTGACGAATTCTGACTAGTCTCTTGTATTATTTTAACGCTTCGAACGATTCCTAGTCTTCTCTTTCACGTACACTCCCAGTAATCCCCTGAGCATTGTCGTCTTTTTTCGGGTGAAACATTAAAAAAGGTAAAAAAAAAAACGGTTATAGTATCCCCATATAGGTTACATACCAGACTATGTCTGGCTTTGATTGACAGCCATAGAAGAAAAATCACCGATGAGAATTCAAAACCGTGGAGAATGCATTAAAAAAAATACTCAACTATTTTTACCCGAATTCGTACTCATTAAGAGTTAATAAACAAGGGGCATAAGCCGAATCATTTCACCGGATCTATTAAACTTGAACAGCGAAACTATTCTGAGGAACCTAGAAATTATGTAAGAATTTTGTCATTGACGGTCATAATCTGAACAACATATGATACGCAGATGATACAGTGCTGGTAGTAGACACGAAAAGATAACTACAAGACCTCTTAAAAAAGGTACATGAAAAAAGTCGAAAGAAAGGACTACAAATAAATTACAAGTATACCGAATCTATGGTCTTCAGCAAATTGAGGAGCTTAAAATGCCACTTACAGATTCAGTTAGTCATTTAAGTTCCATACGTGATACACGCTTGGCCGATCATGTCTCGAAAGAGACATAACTGACTGGGCAGGTGATTATCCCGCAGTAGGTTGCCATTACTTTCTGCGGTAGACTGGTTGCCAGCCAAGGCTATAGAACCCAATCTCTCCTATTATTTAACACATAACTGCAGGGAAAAGACGGATTAATATCTTTCCCAAAGTTATTTGTGCGTTAGTGAATGCAAGGAATTCAACTGGAATTCGAACTCGGCACCTCGATTTGTCGTTCCGAGTCGATATCCACTGTATCAGATTGGGGATACTAAAATCAAGCAGGTACAAAAATTTAAGTGCTTGAGACGTGTTTTAACAGAAGACGGAAATTACGACAACGAGATCCGAAGGCGAATAGGCAAGGCGAAGGTCGCATTGTAAAAGCTGAGCAATGTATTAAAAGATAAGAAAATTTCTCTAGAAACAAACAAAAGTACTGGATTGCTATGTGATGTCTGTTCTTCAATATGGCAGTGAATGATTGACAGTTTCATAAAAAAAAATGAAGGAAATACGTGAAGCAACTGAAATATAGTTCTACAGAAGAATGCTGCGAATATCATAGATCGAGCATGTGAGCAATGATAAGATTTTAGAAAGGATGGAAACGAAAAGGAGATTAATACCGAGCATCAAGGAAAAGACAGTCGAAGTTCCTGGGACATATGATAAGGAAGGAAGGCTTGGAGAATCTGATACCCAGAGGTTAGATAGAGGGAAAGAGAGAAAGGGGAAAGCAGCGGTAACATATTTGAAGAGCCTGAGCAGGTGGATGGCAGAGTGGTGTTTTGGTGCGGCTACAGGAGAAAGCATGCTAAGCGTTACCAAGGATAGAGAAACGGGAAAGGGCCATGATTGCCTACGTCCTGAAAGGACATGGCACGTAGAAGAAGAAGAAAAAGAAGAAGAGGAAGAAGAATCTGTGGAAAGATTTTAAAACCTGTGCATAGAAGAATAAATAATTCGCAGATATTTTAAAACCCGTGCATAAAAAAATAAATAATTCGCAGATATTAAGTTGTCACACATGAACTGATGCATTTTGTCTTGGTTGTTAACCCCGTCGTCTAACGAAGTAACCTCCTTCGTATATGACAAAATTATTCCTAACTCTTTTTCTTTCCAGATAATTATTTTTCAATATATAATTTCTTTTTTCAATATATTGTCACTCAATAGTTCAATAAAAATTATGACTATGAATTAATGAAAAGAGTAATCTTATTGCATCAGTACAAGCTAGTAAACAAAAACTGCATATAATCTTTACATGTGATGGCAAATACTCTTCGACAACAATAAGAGAGTAGGCCAATGGTTAGATGCAAAACAATTACCCAAAACCTTCTTTGCACCTAATGTTTACTGGATGGTGGTCTTTCAAAAGGGTTATTTATTAATCATTCCTGACAATGCTTGATCACACACTGCCATGGTGACACTGCAGAAGCTCACCGACTAGGGATATGAGTCTTTGCCACATTCACCATATTACCCTGGATCTCGTGTCTACTAACTACCGCTTTTTCAAACATCGTGATAATTTATTCAGCTAAAAACCACGTGGTTGCATATTAAGATTCAGAAACTGCAATCAATGATTTCTTGACCCCAAATCCTTTATGGTTTTTATCGTAAAGTCATGAATAAACTCGTAACTTGATGGCAGAAATGTATAGATATTCGGGGTTTCTATAAACAAGGCAATAATGCCACCAAGGCGCAAGATGTCACTTGGAAATGAAAGACAAGAAAATTACTTTAGAAAGCACCGGAAACCTAATCTTAAAGAGAAAACAATGGGTAAACCTTTACTTCTGTTTAAAAGCCCAGGAACAAGAGAGAACCAGACCATAGACGAAACTATCTAATCCTATTGAAGAATAAATGTAAATAAAAGTTCCGATGTCCTCAAGAGAAAACAATAACAGATAACTCGTACTGTGGAGAAACTGAGTAT
Organism: Ascarosepion bandense; assembly: GCA_037127315.1. Lineage (NCBI taxonomy): Eukaryota > Metazoa > Mollusca > Cephalopoda > Sepiida > Sepiidae > Ascarosepion > Ascarosepion bandense. Next base: position 1,840,139 of record JBBBDQ010000410.1, on the reverse strand, counting down.
AAACGCATTTGGGAAATAAACAGCCGAGACTTGAGATTGAAGAAAGCTCAATATGGCTGCACGACAAAACTCGGCTGTTCAAAAGCGGCATTTCCTCAATTATGAGATTTTGTGTCATCCTCCATATTTCCCTGACATCTCTCCTATTGATTATCATTTGTTTAAGCATTTTGAGCTTTTCATACGCAATAAAGCATTCTTTAATAAGGAGGAGGCAATCGAAACATTTAAACCACTTATCATAGGATCTTCTTCTTTTATGTGCCTTGTCTTTTCAGGACGTAGGCGATCATGGCCTTCCACGTCTCCCTATACCTGATAGCTCTTAGCACATTTTCTCCTGTAACATCTTGCAGCCCCCGTTCAGTCATCCACCTGCTCAGGCCCTTCAAATATGTTATCCGCTGCTTTCCTCTGTCTCTGACCTGTTAGTATCCGATTCTCCAAGCCTTCCTTCAAGCATGTCACAGGAACTTTATTTATCTCTTCCTGATGCTCAATATTAATTTCGTTCTCGTTTTCGTGGGAGCAATGTTGAGGGGTTGGTACCCCTCAACATTGCTCCCACGCTCGGTCCATGATATCCGCAGCATCCTTCTCTAGAACCACATTTTAGCTGCTTCAAGTTTTTCCTTCATCTTTGATGATATTGTCTCGCATTCACTGGCATATGACAGAGAGTAGAACACTTCCCAGGTATTTACATTTTTGTACTTGATAGGATACAAATCCTATATCATCCAACAGTTACTTAAAACACCCAAAATAAAATTGCACTCTCGCAAAATCGGATCCAAACGCCTAAAAACATTTTGGAAAAAAAACCCAGACCCAGGCAAATTTCACAAGTCAGTTTGAATAATAAGATTCTAGGTTTTGTTTGGATAGAAAATAACAAACTGATATATGACGTTAGTCAATTTTATTTTCAAACCTAGGAAATGAAAATTCCGTTCGGAGCCTGTCACATTACAAAATTCACTACTTAAGAACATCTCTTGACCGGTCAAAAGAGTGACAATGGGAGCGGTATCTGATAGCATCTCGTCACAATGTAAGAAAGAAACGTCAAGCTGACTCGGTCACGTCTCACCAACATACATTCATTCTACCTCCCCTTCCAATTTTCCTTTCTTCATTTTCACTCCACACCGCAACAGAAAACAACAACAGAACGATACTTCAACGGACTCCGATAAGTACAATGTCCTTTATTACCTTGATTTTCCTTCTCACTTTTTCACCACCATAAAAAGGAAAAGAACACAGACTTATATTAGCAAACTTTTTAATCGTTTTACATGCATACATTCTGCTACTATCAACTCTAAATTCCGGATACTTAACTCTTTACTATTATTTCTCTGGAACATTTAACCAGGTGCATTTTTCTATTTGAACATTTTACTCATATGAATTAGTTAACTACATGCATTTTCTCTACGGACATTTAATTTTTCTTCTTGCAATTTTGTTTTTCTGTTAATAAAATTTTTACTTTAATCTAGAAAGAAAATATTTTATACTTCCATATTTCAACATCCAACCTTCAAATTTCTGATATAAAAATTGTGGGAACTTTGGTTGTGTTTGGCACTAGGGCAGTTTGACAAGCCTCACCGAGGCCCCTACTTTATCACATCAAAAATGAGATTTGTTTAAAGATGGGATCAATAATTTAGATATAGGTTAGAGAACAATCATTCGTCAACATGGTGCTCATTCCAAATAAATAAATAAATTAGTTATTTAAGATTTCAAAAGCGTCTTATTAATTTCCTAAATACAGTGCGTCATTTCATGCGTGTTATTTCATGTTGGTGTTTTTTCTCGGAACGGCTAAAATAGTGTCATAGGCTGGTGTCAATGTGCTAAAAAATCAATAAATGTGTGGCGAGAGAATATCTTCGGGAGTAAAACCATGAATAAGCAAATTCTGTATCCAAAGAATCTCAGTTTATGTAGATACTGCAGTGAGAACTTAAAATTGTTTTAAGACAATTAACATTGCCTAGGGAGTGAATGTATTTAAAGTAAAAGCGGTGTCATGGGAAACAGTAACGTCCTGTTCATGTTCCGTTTTATTTTGGACACGAATATCCTTGTATGCCGAAAATCTGGTGCTATTAATGTATGTGAAAGTTTTTATTTTATTTTTGAACTAGCAGTGTAGCCCAGCGTTGCTCGGGTGTAATGAAAGCTTGAGAACTAATCCATGGTCCTGGAGCTCAGACTCTTTGGACGTTGGCACGAAAGACTGAAAAACAATAGTTGTTTCCAGTTAAAGCGAAACCGTAGACTGAAAGAAAAATGAATGGATGTAAGTCAAATTTTGATTTCCTGGTATCGATATCAAATAAGTTTTTTTTGTCGTAAACTGAATTTTGAACGTTAAATAAGTCCTCTGAGTAAAGGGTATCATGGCTGAGACTAAGAACTACAATTATACCTAATTAGAGCCAAACCCGAAGCAAAAACTAAAATAAAAGGGCTGAAAAAAATACAGATATACAGGCAGATAAACAGACACACACACAAACACCTTGCCTTATATATATATATATATATATATATATATATATATATATATATATATATATATATTATCGATTTTCTGCACTACTGTAAGAACTGCAACCTTGAAACTTCTGAATATCATTTCTTATGTCTTTGTCTATTAGTGTATCAAATTTGATTAAAATCGGACCAATCCTTCTATAAACCGGATTTTTACGATTATCGATTTTAGATGTTTATCGGGGGTACCTCGACACAAAACCTAGCTAAGAACACTTGCAGACGCTTATAGTACAACTGTGTAATTTTTCAAGAAAATCGATTCAGCCGTTTCGGTGTCTATAGATAAGGGACATATACACACAGACACGCACACAGACAAAGTTCCATTTATAAATAAGTTTAGATTTGTTTTGCAGTGGGTACTCTTGTTTGCAATAACTCATTGCATGAACTAGTTCTAGACACAGTTTTCTACTATTTAGCTTTAACTCTGCCTTGGATGGTTGACTCAGTATTCAGAGGAATTAAAAACGTGACTGCTTTCCGAAGACTGTAGTACATTGAGGAGAAGGGGTCCTCACTGCAAAAACAAAATAATGAAACATAATTTTAAAATTCTCCTGGATTCTGTGGATTTATTATCTAGTTCCAAGAATCCCTTTGAGTGAATAAAAATAAAAATAAAAACTTTGCACATTGCTTTTCATAAATCGTTGACGTATATGTTTGATTAAATTTTATTTTTCTTAGGTTTTTAATAAAGATCAAATAATTAGTTATTCTTACGCAATACTTTGATCTGTACTATCTACTCCTGAATGCCCTATTAAATTGTTAGAAAAAATAAAGTTTATGAATTCTTACCAAAATCACAAAAGACCAAGTATTTTAGGTCAGAAAATTGGGATTCTTGATGTCACGCAATAAATCCACTGAAAATAAAGTATTTCTAGATCAGAAAATAAGGACTGAAACTCCTGAAACTACACTTTGCAGGTTAATAGGATGCTTTTTATTATTGCATGATTAGTTACATGAACCTAAAATAAAAAATTTCACGTTTTTACTTAGATTATTACATCTTGGCACTTCACAGTGAAATTAGACATTTTGGCCTATTTTGAGTAAAAGAAAAGGAATTGTATGTAGAGAGAAACCCGGATGGGATGGGACAAGACAGAGTTGATTTTCAAATTCAGTGCAATGAAATAGCCCAGAAACATGTTCCTATTGCACAACATTTGTGCAAAAATATAGACTACTGTTTTCTTTTATGGTTTGTGTATATTGAATAAATTGCCATTCAGTTAAGTGCCATACGTGATACACGCTTGGGCGATCGTGTTTCCAAAGAGACATGACTGACTGGGCAAATGATTATCCCGCAGTAGATTGCTCTTGCTTTCTGTGGTTGACTGGTTGCCAGCCAAGGCTATAGAATCCAATCTGTCCTATTATTAAATCCATAACTAGAGAGAAGAGACGGATTAATACCTTTCCAACGGGTATTAGTGCGTAAGTGAATGCAAGGAATTCTGCTGGAATTCGAACTCTGCTCCCTGATTTGTCGTTCCGAGTTGATATCCACTACACCACAACGCACATCCGCACCACAAAGCACATAAATCGTCTTTAATTTAATGACACCCGTACCAGGCCTAGTTACCTGACTAGCCTCCTGATTTAAACGCCGCTTTATACTTAGTGCATCAGCAATTGGTCGCGATGTTTGCTGTAGAGTTAATAGAATACCGAATTTGTCTTACGATTTTATTATTTTCTATTAATTTCTATGTTAATATACCAAACACAAATTTTAATGAGATATATTTATGGCTACCTACTAGAGATATGGTATTCGACAGTAATTGTTATTCGTGTTGTCCCACTTGTAGACAGCAAAACAACGCCTAGTATAGGAAATATTTTTAGACTTAAATACTTTCATGGCCTCTGCACTGACGAACTTAGGTCACGGGTGCCTCCTCCACAAGAAGTTACTCGTGCAACCAGACTGGCAACAAGGTCTCACCCTTTTACAGTTAAACCAACCAAATGAAGGCGATAATTTTACTCCATCAGCTTCTTTTCTCGCACTTCCTGCCCGTGAAACCCCCTTCCGTATACATGCTTTCCTGACGGCTACAACCTCCAGGAATTTAAATGCAATGTCAATCCCCATCTCTTATCCACTTGATTTCAGTACTTTCTACATCACCGTATATCTTGTTCTTTTCCTTTCTCCTTACCTTCGCGACTGTCTTCACTCCTGTGTTCACATTCTCCTCTTGCCCTTTCTCTGTCACCCCCTGTCACTCTGTTTTTTTATCTTGTTCTTTTCCTTTCTCCCTACCTTCGCGACTGTCTTCACTCCTGTGTTCACATCCTCCTCTTGCCCTTTCTCTCTCACCCCCTGTCACTCTGTTTTTTTATCTTGTTCTTTTCCTTTCTCCCTACCTTCGCGACTGTCTTCACTCCTGTGTTCACATCCTCCTCATGCCCTTTCTCTGTCACCCCCTGTAGCTGGTTCGTATTTCTCTTCAGTCTCCTCCTGCCCAAAACTTTAGCTTTCATTTTTTGTTTTTTAATCATATCACCCCGAGCAAGGCGGTAATGCCACTGATGTGCAGGAGACTACATAAGAGCAAAAATATTAAAGGAGAGTGAAGAGAAGGACGAACCAGTTAAAAAGGAGCAAGAGAAGGATGGGAATGCAGGTGTGATGACAGTTGCAAAGGTGGAGAGAAAAGAAAGGATCTACGGGGCGGTGTGGAAAGAACTAGGGTCAAGATGAGTATTGACTTTGAATTTAAATTCCTGGAAGTTGTAGCCGTCAGAAAAGCACGAATAAGGAAGCGAGTTCCACAGGCGGGAAGTGCGAAAAAAGAAGCTGAAGGAGTAGAATTGTCGTCTGTATTTGATTGATCTAACTGTGAATGGGTGAGACCCAGTTGCCAGTATGTAGCTCCCTGCACATCAATAGTGGTACCGCCTTGCTTGGGGTGAAATGATTAAAAAAATCGACCTGTACGCCGTAATTTACGGTAAATGAGCTAACACATTGATGTATTCTTCCTGTCTTTTAGTGGTTATGCCACTGCTGTCGATACTTGATCTAACCATCATGAAGTTTATAAATGTGACGTATTCTTGTCTTACTTTTACTAGGATTTTTGCTGTAGTTTCTGCGAATCTGGGTTGCATTATTATGGATCCAAGGAACAGATTAACAATCGTAGATACAATTGAACTTATAACTGAGTCTAAATCCTTAAAGTTCACGAGAGTCAATACTTGATGGAAGGCATTAGAAAGCTAGACAGTCGACGAATTCATTGAAGGGCTTCCGTAAAACGGATCCAGAAAAGAAAGAGATTTTACAAGCTCTTAAGGAAGCTAGTAAAAATGATTTCTTTTATTTGACCGAGGAAGACATCGGACAAAAGGCGGTAATAAATCTTTACTGACAAAAGCTTAGCGAAAATTTGACAGATACAGAAACAAAGGCACATTTATTAATGTGGACATTGCCTAAATTGCAGATATCTTTTTACGCTTGGCCTAAGTTTTCAAGAATAGATTAAAGGAATACGGAACCTCAATGGAGAGGTCTGCGTATCACCTGAATAATAACGGGTAAGCGAGACTGATTGTGACAGATGCTTCGTTTGTTTATTTAAAGGTATATTTACTTCTTATTTACTTCCAAAATTTAATTTTCTTGGAAGAATGAGTAATTTTCTTTAAAAAAAAAAAGTATTGGCATTGATTTTTTTAAATTCATTGTTGGTAATTTTTATTTATTTTCTAAAAAAATATTTTACAATTTAGAAAAATGTATTACTGGTAATGTTTATATTTATTTTTTAAAAAGTATATTACTGGTAATTTTTTTTTCAAAATGTATTTCAGGTAATATTATACTTTGTTTTTACAAAATATGTAATTCTTGTAATTTTTATGGTTTTTTTTTTTCAAAAATGTATTTCTGGTAATTTTATATTTAATTTTCTCAAAAATGTATTTCTGGTAATTTTTATATTTTATTTTTGTTATGGTGCCCTCCTACGAAGAATGGACTCTTTCTCACGTTGTATGATTAACTGCGTGACTTTCAGGAGCAGGTAAAGAGTAGCTGATACAGCAGTTAACAGTTGAACAGTGGGTTTAAAATCTCCGTGTTCTATCACTTTCTTACAATATATATATATATATTGTAAGAAAGAACAATTATATATATATATATATATATATATATATATATATATATATATATATATATATATATATATATATAGAAATATATACTGTAAGAAACAGTTATATATATATATATATATATATATATATATAACTGTTCTTTCTTACAATATATATATATATATATATATATAAGAAATATATATTGTAAGAAAGAACAGTTATATATATATATATATATATAACTGTTCTTTCTTACAATATATATATATATATATATATTGTAAGAAAGAACAATTATATATATATATATATATATATATATATAAGAAATATTTATTAATGGCAATTGACGACAGCTACTAGTCAAGCGATAAGCAGCGTAATAATACCTTCGGACTTACTTATTTCTAGTTACTTATTCAAACTTCCTTTGAATATCTTTCTTGTTATACTAATTCTCTGTTTTGAACCTACCTCCTGTCTTCCGTGTCTTACTTCCGGCACAAATCGGTCACTACAACTTTGCGGTGAAGTTTCGCCACAACTCCACAACAATTTGGCGACGAAGATTTGGGACAAATATTGCACAAATAGCTGCGAGGACCTCCGGGATTAAAAGGAAACCCTATGAAAACACGAATATTTTGTAAAATACTACATAACCTTCGTGTCTTACTTTAAGAGGTATGAGGATATTTATGATACTGATTGTAAGAGCAGAAACGACGATAAAAAATTATGTCTCCTTTTTAAGAAAACTGGCCCCAAGTAAGCATACGAAATTCGTTAAGTACATTCTGCGGCGAAAGACTAGTGAACTGACATTCAGGGAAACAGTGAATTTACTGAGCTTTTCAGTCCGAAGACATCTCTTTTTCATTAAAGATGGAAATGTCTAACTCTAAATAAGAATGATTCGAACGACTATAACACTTTCGCGTCAAAAGTGTTAACTTTTGACGCGAATGTGTTATAGTCGTTCGAAACACTGCGATGATTTTAGGCTGGTAGAGCAGAGTGAAAACAACTTCAAATGTTTGATATTCGGGCAAGGACTAATTTCAGCAAAAGATGCTGAAACTAAACGAAGAATACTTAGCAAATTGGAGAATGAATCAAATATAGCTCTTCAGCAAATTGCCAAGAATGCCAACTGTACGTCAGTATAAAGCAGGATTCTAAAAATATTGAAGAATCGGGTATTGCTCAGGTCAAAATTACGCTGTAAACAGAAACAAAGTCTCTGAAAACTTACGAAATAAAGAAAAAGCAAAATAAATTGCCTCCTAACCCACACATTGGTACAAAGATTGTTTTTCAGAAAAAAAATGCTATACATGTAATCAAGTCGGACACAAAATTTCGCATGAACGACCGAAAAATAAAACCAAAACAAAGAGTTGCTTGAAAAATATAAGGTCAGACGAATGAGATGGTGCTAATACCAGGACATTTGTGCACGCAAAAATATTCAACAAAAGTGTTGAATTTCAATTAGATTCGGAGTCTTACTTGACTATAATTATCTTGCAGACATGGAAAAAATTGAGCAAGACAATCATGATAAAATCTAGAAAGATAGCAAGATCTGTCACTGGAGAAAAAATTAAATTCGAGGGAGAATTGTCAACGCAACTGTCAACGGTAAGACTCGTAAATGAAAATTGTTTGTTTTGAAAAATATGAACAAACATATCAATTTGTAAAGCAAAAAAATTGAAAGTTGGAATGCCGAAGCTGATAAACTAATAAAAGAATTAAAGGAAGCCTATCCAATAATTTTTTCTGGTGGTTTAGGCAGATGTACAAAAATTAAGACTAAAATTGAACTTAAAGCAAACGTTCAGCCAGTATTCAAAAAGAAGAGAAATGCCCTTTTTACCTTGTTGGAATAAATTAACGAGGAACTTGTTAGATTAGAAGAAACTGGCGTTGTATCTAAAGTAGAGTTCAGTGAATGGGCTGCACTAGTAATCTATGTAAAAAAAAATCCAAGGACATAAGCATTTGCGCTTATTTTTCAACAGGACTTAATGCTGTTCTGGGGGATTATCACTACCCTTTTCTTAATCCCGAAGACATTTTTCCGAAGCTTAATGGAGAGGGGATTTTTCTCCAAAATTTACCTTAGCGACGCCTATTTACAAATTCCTTTTGAAGAGGTGAGTTCGAAATTATTGTGTATAAATACACATCGTGGATTATATCAGTTCGAATGTTTATCGTTTGGAGTGAAGGTAGTGCCAGCAATATTTCAACAAGTCATAGATACCATGGTGGGCACACTTGACTTTGCTGTCGCTTACTTAGATGACATCCTAATGAAAATCCAAAGCGTAGGCGGACATAAGAATCATGTACACAAAGTGTTTTCTAAAATCCAAGAAAATAATTTCAAAATTAAAGAGGCCAAATGGGATTTTTTCATGGGAAAAAATCAAATACCTAGAACACATAATTGATAGGAATGTTAGAAGACCGAATCCTGAACGTGATACCGCGATTAAAAGTACGTCGGTGCCAAATAACATCGTTTCGTTACAGATCTTCCTAGGTCTAGCAAATTATTACCAGGCATAATTTGCGTGCTCCCCTTAATGAATTATTAAAAAAAGACAAGCTCCGGATTTGGACAGCAGAATGCCTGCAGGCATTTCCAAAAATAAAGAAAATTTCTACGTCAGACTTGTTTTTGACGCATTTTGACCGTAAAATCTTTAACAAAAATGCACTTAAACTAAGCTAATAGCCTTGAAAAATCATTACAAATCATAATAACTATATCTTAAAGCAGCACGTCGATCGAAATAAAAATAATTACTAAAATAATAAAGAGAACAACAATAAAAACTTATGCAATTGTAGAAACCCCAATAATTGCCCACTACAAAATAGATGTAAAATAAATTCAATTGTCTGTCAATGCAATATAACATCAATTGAAAACCCAACTGCAAATAAAGTCTACATCGGATCTACAAAGAACACCTTTAAGCAACGCTGGTACATGCAATTAACTTTATTCAAAAACATGTATCGAAACCAAACATCCCTTTCTGCATATTTTTGGAAATTAAAGGACACAAAAAAAGAAACCTAAAGTAAAATGGAAAATCCTGGAAAAAACTAGAACCTGTAACTCGCTTAACGACATCTGCCCTTTATGCCTGAGTGAGAAGCTGCACATTCTAAGGTACCCCAACAAAGGCGAACTATTGAACCGTAGGGATGAATTAGCAGTGTTATATAAACATCGAAAATACTTTTCGTTAAATTTTAATTAACCAAAAGGGATTTGTCAAAACCCGTGCTCAAATATAAAATCAATTTACAGTTAAAATTATTTACCTATTTAAAGATTTATGTGGCCCTACTAAATACCTCATTCACATAAAATAATCCTCTCCAAAATTTAA
>JBBBDQ010000410.1:1762500-1827500 GCA_037127315.1 Ascarosepion bandense | reverse complement strand
GATTTTATCAATTTTTTATTTAATTTTCCGAATGTTTGAATATGTTCCCTTTTTGCTGGATATATGGTATGTAAAAATGTTCCATAATAATTTTTACAAGCGTTTTCAGCCACCTCTCTGGCCATTTTCTTGCTTTCTTAATTCTTCGGCTGTTGTTATTATATCCCCATGAGTTGACAGTAACGTAATATATTTTGTGCTGACTTTGAAAAAGGAGCATTTTTCAAAGTTCTCACATGCTATGTGCGAATGGAACTTGCATGAATATGACTCAATTAAAAAAAAATCAACTTTCAATACTCCATTTCCATCCACTATTAAATTTTGTAAGGTTGATGGTAGGAGAGAATTGTTTAATATATAGTACCTCTCTAATAGCAAGCTATTTAGATATTGTGATTTAAATTTTATTTTCAACGAAATATATATATATATATATATATAGTGTATAATTGTAATAATGTTTAGCGCCAAGGTTGTTGTTTTTCAGTGGACTTACTGATAACATGTATTTTGGCAAGCAGGTATTTTATCGTAAATGCTGGATAATAAAGTGTATATACAGCGTTGATCAGTACAAACAGTTTGTCTTTTAACAGAGTAGATTTATGCCGTGTTTCTTGAAGAAACCGTTATGGTGTTTTCACTCGTCAGGGCTGTTTGCTGTTAAGACACTTTTTTCTTGTTTATATAGTATGTTGTGATTTTGCGGGTATGGTCTTCTTAGTGACTGGTTGATTATTCTTCTTTTTCTTTTTCTTTTGATTGGTTGATTTTTCTTTGTCTTTATTTTTTATTGTTAGTTATTTAGTTTATCTTATTTTAGTGTATGCCTGAATGGGTATTTGTTTAATTGGGATGGGCTCTTTTTTATTGAACTCTTTTTTATTTGCTTGACCTTCTTAATGTGTATGCTTGTTGGTTTATTTTTATGGGTCATGGTTGGGTGTTACTTCATTGTGTTTGTTGGCTTTACGTGTGTTTGTTTTATTTTTTATTCATTTATTTTATTTTTTCTTTAGTGGTTGCTGTATCTTTTTCTGTTTTTGTCCTGACTGGGTGTTTGTATGTACTTTTATTTTTCGTACTTATATTTTTGTATGATTTGTTTTTGTTTATTATTTTTCGTTTTTACCGTGGTTTCGTATTTGTAATTATATTTTAGTTTATGAATTTTTAATTTTTAAATTTTAGTTTTCTATTTCTTATTTTATTTATATTGTTTGTATACATATTTTTTGTTAAATTTTGTTGTTTCTATTGTTGTTAGTATAGCAAAGTAGGTATTTATTCGTATGTCTGTATTTTCTTATTTCGTGTGTTTCTTTTGTTTCATATTTTACTTTGGTTTTAAAACTGATTATTGATAGATTTACTTCTAAGCAAAAGGCTTACGGCCATATCGCGTTGAATACACCGGTTCTCGCTCGATCACCAAAGTTAAGCAACGTTGAGCCTGGTCAGTACTTAGTTGGGTGACTGCTTGGGAATACCAGGCGCTGTAAGCGTTTAGTGACGTATGTGCGTTGTGGTGGAGTGGATATCGGATTGGAAAGAGAAATCGGTGAGCCGAGTTCGAATTCCAGTTGAATACCCTGCATTCACTTAAGCACTCGTACACTTGGGAAAGATATTAATCCGTCCCTTCCCTCCAGTTATGGGTTAAATAACATGGTAGGACATGGGGACCCTGCCCTTAAAAACAAATCCCAATTAATCATGATACTCGAAAAAGAAAAAAGTATTACTAGACACAAAACAACAAAGAAACAACAAAAAATTGTTGAAAGAAAAAAAAGATATTACCAGCAGTAAATAAATAAAACATTTAGTTGGCAATAAATGACCCGCCGAGGTTGATATACCATAAAACCAAAACAGCCAAACCAATCTTCTAAGCATAGCTTACACTTTTTGTTATTACTGCTGTATGGTGGTGCCTATTTTACTATTTCACACTTAATTTTAGTGAAAATGTTGTTTTCTTTCTGGTTATATATATATATATATATATATATATATATATATATATTTAGTATATCGAGGCAGCAAGTAATTTTCTAGACATATTCTATTAAATATAAGAGACAATGAATGTCTATTATGTTTAATCATGAGCCGTTCTAAACGTCGTATTTTTGCTTTAATTTCAGTTGAAAATAAAGACAAAAATTCTCCAACATTTGGATAATTATTTATTGGTTTTATTCTAAGCTTTCGGCTCACATGAGCCATCTTCAGAGAGGTAGTTTAAACTGAAATATTATAAAATCCACCATCACCGACGATTTTATTTTGTGTTGACATAAAACTCCGCTTGGCAACGGCAATAGCTACCAAAAATAATAAACGCAGTTCTTAAGTTTGCGATGCGGTTTTATGACGTCACACCGCGGGATAGCGCGAAATGACAACAAAACCATCTAGTCAAATGCAATGTAATATGTTATTTCCTGTTTTAAAGTTGATTTTATTGAGTGTTGGTTGTTTTGATTTGATGTACATGGCCTCCAATATCTGCAGGTTCCTCTTACTGTGTGTATGAGTAAGGATCACCGTATTGTTGACCAAAATCTGTCTGATATTACCTACATGTTTATGTTTTTCAGAGAAATGTTGTTTAATAGTACTCTGATCAGAAAGATGACATGTAAGTCTACGGGAGAGCGTGGTTGTGGTAAAACCAATATATGTACTAGGTTTTTGAGTAGTATCAGAGATGCAATCTCTGAATGGGCATGTAAATTGGTACACTATATTGGTTTTTTGTAAAGAATTTAGTTTAGTGCCTGTTGGGTTATTATAAACTATGAGGTCAATTGTTTTAAACTTTTTATAATATATAATGAGTTTAATTTGATTATTACTGTCCACTGGTTTAACATTTCTACGTATTATGTTTTTGAGAGTTTTTTCATCTTGTTTATAATTATTATGTATTTGGTTGCAATAGTATAAGTTAATAGTGTTATGTTTATTTTGATGTAAACCATTATTATTAATATTATCATTATTGTTAGAGCTATTGTTAAGTTTGTTGAGATACATTTTAATTTGTTGATCAATAACGGAGTTAGGAAATCCATTATTGACTAGTGTTTGCTTAATGTTGTGTAATTCTTTATAAAATATAGATTTGGAAGAAGATATCATTTGTGTGCGTTGAAGTAAGTTTTTTATAACAGCTAACTTATATCGTTGGGGACATTCACTATTATAATTAAGAAGACACGAATTTATGCTAGTTGGTTTCCTATATAGAGAAGTAATAAATTTATGTGTGCTAGAATCAATGAATACATCAAGGAATGGGAGTTTGTTATTAATATTGAGTTCTAATGTAAATTTGAGGACGGAGTGACTTTCAAATTTGTTTTTAAGATATTTAATTTGATCGATATTCTTAGCTAAAACAAAGATGTCATCTATATATCTTACATATATAGAGGGTTTATTGTTGTCATTAATTATTTTATTTTCTAGATTTGCCATATAATAATTAGAAAAGAGGGGACCTAAAGGAGATCCCATCGCAATACCATCTATTTGTGTATAAATATTGCCTAAGGGGTCGTGAAAGGGTACTTGTGTGGTGCATGCTAATAATAGTTTTTTTTTAATATAGTGGGTTTAATATTGATGATATTATATATATATATATATATATATATATATATAGTCATATCTCCCTAAGCAAGCCAATTTACTACCACTGGTGCGCAGGGGGGGGGGGTTAGATAGAAGGAAGGTGATGAGAAAGACTTACAGGTTATAGTGGGTATCAGGAAGTGGCTAAGAGAATGATAAAAATACTGATGAGAGTGGAGTGGGTGGAGAAAAGAACATGAGAGAGAGGATGCAAATTAGTGAAATAGGAGATGACTATTGACTTTACATTTAAATTATTGGTGATTGTAGCTGTCGGGAAAGCAAGTAAATGGAAAGGACTTTCACAGACGGGAAGTGCGAGAAAAGAAACTGTTGGAGTAGAATTTGCGTTTACATTTATTTGGTTTATTAGGACCTAGTTGCTAATCTTTTGGCTCGAGTAATTTCATACAATGACTGTATCTGAGCTGCCAAGTCGGGATCGATCACATTACAGATTCTCTGTTGGATTTTGTCAAAGATCCCTAGGTAGGTAGTAGGGGCACCCTACCAAATATGGCAGCAGTAATCAATGCACGGCAGATGGTAGAGTTTTATATGTGCAGGATGGTTTCAGGAGGGAAAAGCTTCGTAGCCCTACACAGAGAGCTGACTTTCTTAGCAGCGGATTTAATTATGGATTTGATATTTTCATTACACTTGAGATCTGTTATGAGAGTTAACCCGAGGAGGCGCAATGTTATGCTTTCTGGGAGACTAACCTGATCCATACTAATGAGGTGGAGTAGTAGCGATTGTCTGTGATAGTTATAGACAGAAGCTTCGTTATGGAAGCATTAAAATTCACGAGCCATTTCTTACCCCAGTCCACCACGGATTGGAGGTCCTTTTCAAGCTCAGCAGAGAGGTTCGCTTTGTCAGCCTCGGCAGATTTTTGATCGAGGAGAGAGAAACTTGTTGTTTTTGTATTTTTCTGTGTTGAATGATGTTTTGTGATAATTGAATCTTTCTTTTCTGCTCCTCCTATGTAAATCTTTATGTCTGCGCTGGTGTTATTTGTCACACAAATAATATTAGTATGAAAGATAAAAGAATACACAAACACCCAGTCACGACAAAATTTACAAACTGGCAATGTTTCTCCCTATATGAAAGCAAACACAAATTTAAAGTACATAAACACAAGATCTAACCATCCCAAAAACATAATCAAGCACATTCACAAAGGAATAGAACATAGGTTGTCAAAAAATTCTAAAATAAAACAAAATTTGATGAAAAGAAAAGACACTATAAAATACACTCAGAAAATCTGTCCATAAGAACAATTTAGAATACAATCCCCCAACCAAACAAACTAATAAAATCAATTATAGAAAACAAAACGTTATCTGGTTCAAACCAACATTTAACTTTGAAGTAAAAAAATAGAACAAATATCTTTTAAACTGATCGATAAACACTTTCCAAAACCTCAGAAATAAACAAAATTTCCAATAGGAATACAATCAAGCTGAGTTATAGCTGTACTAGTAATTTTGAAATATTTTATGAACAGACAATGCGCCAGAAATTTAAGCAGCATTGTACAAAATAAGATCATTAATAAGGAATGTAACTGCAGGGACAAAAATAAATTCCCACCTCAAAGACTTTGTAATACAAAAGAAGTAATTTACAAAGCAAAAGTACATGACTTAAATGGTCAAAACAAAATATATTTGAGATCAGCCACAGACACTTTTAAGGCCAGATGGTACAATAACAGGTCAACATTTAAAATAAAAAACTTTAAAAAATTGTACAAAATTGGCTAGCCACGTCTGAAAATTGAAATTAAAATATAGAAAAGACCCAAACATAACGTAGAGTACAGTGAAAACAGCCAAACCTTACAACGGTGGTAAAATATGTAAACTGATCCAGGAAGAAAAGTTAGATTTATGCTATTCCTAAACAAAAATGAATTACTGACTGAAAGAACAGAAATTATGACTAAATCACCATACCATAAAAAACCTATTAAAGGTCATACAACCATGGATAAAAACGTTATAACTACTAATTTTGAAAATTGCGCGTTCAAAAAAAAAATAGTTCCAGTTATGTGAGTGTTCTTAAAAAAATACGGTAAAAATCAGTTATTGCAAATCGCCGGGAGATACACCATGGTCGAAACATAGGTCACGTAATAACTCGTTACAAATGGAAAAAATGCAAATTCTACTCCAATAGCTTCTTTTCTCGCACTTCCCGACTGTGGAATTCCCTTCCATTTACTTGCTTTCCCGACAGCTACAATCTCCAAGAATTTAAATGTAATGTCAATAGTCATCTCCTATCTCATTAAGTTGCATCCACTCTCTCATGTTCTTTTCTCCTGAGTGCGTGTGCATGTGTGTGTTCCTCTCTCTCTCTCTCTGTGTGTGTGTGTGTGTGTTAATTCACCCCAAGCAAGTCGATAATGCCACATGAATAATTGACTGACTGTAAGAGAAAGTTAGTGAGGAGTCTTTAGATAGGACCGGATATCCAATCATAAACAGGAAACAATGGATAAACCTCTGCTGAGAGGCACCAGGAAACCTTGCTAATCTCGTAACCGTATTTATTCATTTCCAAGAACATGAGATACACAGGTTATGCTACACGCTGTCTCCCCGTAGAAGTCAATGAATTCTAATTTATACACGGTGTTTCTAAACCGTTTCTTTAGCGAGCTGGAAACATCAGACTATACCAAAATCTATACATTTCTGACTTAGGCAAGCAGCCAATTTTCTCGCACTTTGGCCGTGTTACTTGTCAAATATCTGGACGTGTCAGACCAGTATAGATTTCAGTGTAGCGTGATTTTCTATGCTTAACAGGGCAAGATGAGGAAGAACAGGTTTCTGTATGAATTTGAATTGCCTGAGTTACATGGGGAGCCGTAGTGAACGCTATCGTCTCTGTTGCTCGCGTTGCTAAAATAGCCAGTTCCGATTTAAAAAAAAAAAAAAAGACAAGAACAAATATAATTTAGAATGGAATAACTTGTACCGTCTGATCACTTTAAACCAGGTAATTCTTTAAATCAGTAAAACGGTAATTCTTCACTTTCAAGTCTCGATAGAGTTCAAAGATGTCTTCGCGTCCTCGTGAGTGAAAAAATATTTAATTCTTCACTTTCAAGTCTCGATAGAGTTAAAAAAATGTCTTTGCATCCTTGTTGTTGAAAAACTATTTAATTCTCCACTTTTAAATCTCGACAAAATTAAAAAAAAAACTCCTCGGCCTTATGGGTGACAAATTATTTAATTCTTTACTTTGCAATCTACATAGGATCCAAAAACCTCTCTGTGTCCTCGTGAGTAACAAATTATTTAATTCTTCACTTTTAATTTTACCTTGAATTTAAAAATGTCTCAACGGCCTTATCCTGTGACAAATCATTTATTTTGTTTACTTTCGAGTCTTGATAGATTTTTTAAAAAAGTCTTCGCGGCCTTGTGGGTAACAAATTATTTAATTCAGTCAAGAATTCCAGTCTACATAAGGTCCAAAAATGTTTCTGCGTCCTCGTGGGTGACAAATTATTATACTTACAAGTGGCGATAGTGTCTAAAAGTATCTCTGCGTTCTTGTGGGTGACAAGTCACGTTCCACCCTAAAACTTCTTTTACACCGACAAAATAGCGCAAGCTTCGATCTGCTCTATCACAATTTCCATGGAAATTACTCAGATGGAGTACGTTCTTTAGTTCCGCAATATTTTAGAAGGGAATAACTGTACATTACGACCTTTTTAAACCATTAGTACGGTCATTATTTAAATCAGAGGGGCGGTAAATCTTCACTTTCCAGTATACATAGTCCAAAATCGTTTCCTCGGCTTTCTGTGTGAAACATTATTTCATTCTTTACTTTCTATTCTTCATAGAGTTTACAATCGTCTCCGCGTCTTTGTGGGTGACAAATATCCATTGTTTTTATTGCCCCATACGCTTTCGTCTAATTCTAGAGATATTTTCAAAGGGGCTTTTGGCACTAGTGTTGTTATTCTCCCTCGAAAATACACTATAGCAGTGACCGGAAGCGCTTGAGACGATAAAACTTATAGACAATTTTTATATTCCTTAATAAAAAAAAGAAAGATGTTAAGATGCTGGAAAAGATTTATAACATCATCCCTTTCGGCCGTATTTAATGAAAGATGTATGAAAGAATGGTTGCTTCCCAAATATATATATATATATATATATATATATAATTCTAAATGAAGAGGACTCAAGTTTTTTTTATATTTTGAGGGCTCTGGCATTTATTTTATTATAAACAGTGCTCAATATAATGAGTATTATAGAGCTTAATATAATATAATATAATATAATATAATATAATATAATTATAATGGTTATGTCAATTTTACATTGCGACATGAAAATTTCTGTTTCGAGATCAATTCTCATCATCAGGCAATATTGGTGTGGTTGTGCAGACGGTTTTCGTAAATGTAAATCGTCTGCACAAGCAACATTGCCTGATGATGTAAATTGATCTCGAAACATAGAAATTTCCATGTCGCAATGTAAAATTGACATAGCCATATATATATATATATATATATATATATATATATAAATCTAGAGTGAGTCAAAACCTACCGCGGTTTCACACTACGGATCGTCAGGGCAAAGTGTGAAACCGCGGCAGGTTTTGGCTCACTCTAGATTTGTGTGTGTTTTTGCTCTACTATTGTATCTTTTCTTTCGTACTTTGTATTGAGCACTTTTTCTTGTGTTTGGTTCCGTTTGGGTTTTTTTCTTTACTGCGGAGGATTGAATGTTTCGTTCTTGTTCCGCGGGTTTCTTTTTTTTTCTCCCCATTTATCCGACGTCTTAGTACACCGGATTGTAACGGATTTAGGTTCTGTTTGTTAATGGTTTTTTCGGAGGTTTATTTTAGTATAAATTTACGGCCTGCATACTTACAGAGTCTATTTAGTTATTATATATATATATATATATATATATATATATATATATATATATATACATGTTTGTGTGTAGTTGCTTCCGAAATGTGCATTAATATATATACATACATATATATATATATATATGTGTGTGTGTGTGTGTGTGTGTGTGTGTGTTAATAAATATACACATTATCTTACATCTCATGCCCCATGTAATCACTAGGTGCATATTATGAATTCACCGTTCATTATAAGTACCTGAAAAACACCTGAAAATCAATGGTAATATCGTTACTAACATAATTAAATGACACTAAGCAGTAAATATAGTAAAAGCACTGTCCTCTCAAAATATCTCTGGCTATTAAAAGCAACGCAATTATTACTTGGGATAGAATCGCGAAAACCAAACCTTATTATGGAAAATGGAATATGTGTAATTTATTCGTTTTACAAAAAACTTGTAATATTAAATACTCAAATAACCTTATTTAAAAACAAAAAAAATGTGCATTGATTATAACATACAAATATAAAAATAAATATCTACCCAAATACGTTGACCAGGATTAATATAAATTCTTCTATGTAGATCTTTTTACTTTATTATTATTATGTCATTTTTCATCATATTTCGATTTCTGCTTTGGTCTCACTACCAACCAAGTCTGCGGGGAGACCTAAGGCAGGTCGTGGCGTGTTGTTATGACTCCATTTCATGTTTTTCTATCTTCCCTATCATATCTAGCATTACATAGATAAAGTTTCCCTTAGTGTGTGGGCTGTACTTAATAAGACAATTTTTTGTATATCTCTTAAGCTGGGGTTTCCAGGGATTCTTTCAATGTGTTGTTTTGTTCCATTTTTTATCATTCCAAGTGCACCTACTATCACTGGCACAACTCTTGTTTTCAATTTCCACATTTTTTCTATTTCAATTTCCAGATCTTTATATTTTGACAGTTTTTCAAATTCCTTGATTGCTATGTTACAATCCGCTGGACAAGCCATATCAATTAATAGACAAGTTTTCTCCTTCTGGTTTTTAACAATAATGTCTGGCCTGTTTGCTTCAATTTTTCTGTCTGTGTAGATGGTGTAATCCCATAGAATGGTTATTATTATTAGATGGTGTAATCCCATAGAATGGTTATTATTATTATTATTATTATTATTATTATTATTATTATTATTATTATTATTATTTCCTGTGTTTTCCCCTAAACTAAAACTAAGTAATTCCTCTTTAGTCATAGGCACAAAACGTATACCCCTAAACTATTTTACTTATTAATTTAAATTTTGAAATTTAAATTTTTAATTTTTTTTTGTACTTTAGTTCACACTAGTATCATAGCCCGGTGTTGCCCGTGCAACTCAGAATATTTTAGTGGTAGGAGAAGATGCCACTTTCTATTTTACATATTTTATTTTTGTTTTAAAAAACACCTTCTTTATAAAAACTATTTCTTTTATTTCAAAATTACGGGGAAAAATATTCACATTTTTTAGTTGACCAAATGAATTTTTAAAACGTCGAAATAAAAATTAAATATAAAGGCTAATTTTTTTTTTAATAAAAAAATATTTTAGTGGCGTTTGACACGTGTGATTTGATTTCTGTGACGTAATTCAGCAACCATCTTAGATCTTAGATGTTTTACGGAGCAAATGTAAACAATCGTGTCCATTGAAAGTGCGAAAGGGAAAATTGCTGAACTTAAACTCAAAAAGTATGTGACGACCTGGCCTCCCTGTAGATATGTGTCCCTAGAAAGTTTGAATGGCATAGCTTAAAAAATGGAGGCGTGGATAGGGAATAGTCACACACAAACTCACAGATTGCCTTTTATATATATAGATTAAATTAATTCTAACGGACATGACGAGAAAGGTTAGCGACAGGCATGCAACATTGTGTCAATAGAAAAGGGAGTTGCTGAATGTGGAAGTAATATAAATTGGGGCACTCGTCTATACCATTGACCTTACAAAAAGTTTTAATAAATAGCATCCCAGCATTATAATATATAACTAGAACGAACAACGCCGGTATCAAAAATTCAAATCCCAGAACGGTCAGTTCATAATAAACACAGAATGCATAAAACTCCGAGTCTTGCTATAGACGTAGGATAATATGTATATTTATTTATATATACTTAGTGCTTCTGTTAAATTAGATAGAGCCCTGTTATATTAACACCAGAAACCTATGCATATAACCCCGTGTACTTGCATATATATATATATATATATATATATATATATATATATATATCACAGCTCATCAGTACGGTTAGACTCCGATTGAATTTCACCCAGGATTGAAATCCGACCGAAGTGGCGTCAGTGGCGTCAGTCTGCGATTCTACCTCTGGGCTATGGGCGCTTGGTAGAAGAAGGCAGACTTTTTAGTATGTATATTATCATTATACACACCCAATAGCCAGAGCCATTCATTAGTGAATGAGCGATGCGTATATATATATATATATTTACTAGCAGTATAGCCCTACGTTGCTCGGGTGTAATGAAAGCTTTAAAACTAATCCATGGTCCTGGAGCATAGACTCAGCCTAAAGAATAGTTGTGTGAATCAGATAAAAATTGTGGATTTCTATAAAAGACATACAAACAGATAAACAGACCCACACACAAATATTTTGCCTGATATATATATATATATATATATATATATATATATATATGATTTTCTGCACTATTGTAAGAACTGCAACCTTAAAACTTCTGAATATTGTTTCTTATGTCTTTGTCTATGAGTGTATCAAATTTGATTAAAATCGGACCACTCCTTCTGTAACCCGATTTTTTCGATTATAGTACAACTGTGTAAATTGTCAAGAAAATCAGTTCAGCCATTTCGGAGTCTATAGGTAACACACACACACACACACACACACACACACACACACACACACACACACACACATGCACAAAGTTCCATATATAAATAAGTTTAGATATATTCCAAATAAAACTGAAAACTACATTCGTTGTATGTTCATTTCGAAGAGAAAAAAAACTCGCTTCCACAGCAACGACCAAAATCAAAATTTTATTAGGCGAGTTTTGTAATTTGCTTCAAGCATTGTGCATATAAGGTGTATGGGTAGGTATTTGAAGACCATCACAATGCGTTTAGTATAATGAAGGAAGTTAAAGAAGGTGTTAGGTATTACCTATTTATTATTCATTAATATTTCGAGAGTCACACGCCTCATTGAAAAATATTGAATCAATTGCTAGTTCAGCTGCTAATAAGGTTAATTCGCAGTTTTTTATCATGCAATCTTTTTCGCTAGAATCTATTTTCAGATTCATATATCTAACATTTTTCTTGCCTCGATTATTGGTGCCATATCTAATATGGTGCTTTAGCTATATATCTAGATATCTTTGACAGACTCCAAAAAACGGTAAGTAATGATATCGGTTCTGTTCCGGCATCTGGAATTCAGTCACTTCCATGATATAGCTTTCTTCTGTCATTTCTATAAACATTTTCATGGCAGTTACTATAATGTTACCTCCGCCATGCGTGAATTCAAGATGTCCACTAGATTGGCAATTAGGTCTCAGCGTTTTATTTTTGAAATAGATATAACGGCAAGTTATCAAGAATCTGTACTGGCAACAAACCGCCTGCATACGGACAGAAAACGAGTTCAGCAGATATACAAAAATAGAAAAGGGTGTAAGACAAGGATGTTTCTTCTCACTTGATCTGTTCAACTTATACAGCAAAACAATTCTGAGAGCCCAAAAAGTGATACCAGAACCTGAATAGTATACGATACGTAGACGATACAGTGCTGATAGCAGACACAGATAGAAAACTACAAGAGCTCCTACAGAAAGCAATTAAATAAAGCTGAAAGAAAGGACTGCATATAAGCCATAAGAAAAGTGAAGGCATGGCTATCAATAAACAAAAAAAATGGTCCTCAAAATGCCAATTAGTCGAGGATGCTAAAATCAAGCAGGTACAGAAAGTTAAATATCTGGGAAGTGTTTTAACAGAGGACGGAAAGTTCCACAGTGAGATCTGATAATGGGACAGCCAAGGATACATTCTGTTGTAGAGTTACTCTGGCGAAATCTTGGTCACCAAGTTGTTGTGACCTGTTGGACCAGAAAGAAATACACATAAACAGGAAGGTAGGTTAAAACAATGTATTAGAACAACAAGAACATATATACAAAGTAAAGTGTTAGTAATCAGCCGATAGAAGTGTAAGTCCGAACAGTATAGTTACACTGCGTCCCGATTGTCTCTAGATAGCCTTACCACTGTCTCACAGCTGTGTCCTAGCTGCCTCTCGGAAGTCACGCAGGTTTAGTCTTTATTGACGGAGGAAGAGTCCATTCCTCGTAGAATGGAACCATAAAACATTCCAAAAGCTAAGCAGAGTATTGACAGACAGGCAAATGTCTTCGAAAATTATGTGATGTCTGTCTTTCAATATGGCAGAGAATGCAGGACAATCTCATCAAAGATGAAGAAAAGACTTAAAGCAACCGAAATGTGGTTCTACAGAAGGATGATTAGAATAACATGGACAAAACATGTGAACAACGACTACTTTTTTAGATAAGATGTAAACAAAAAGAAATCTGATACTTAACACACAAAAAAGACAGCTAAAATTTCTGGGACATGTAAAGAGAGTTTGGAGAATCTGATACTCACGGGTCGGATAGAGGAAAGGAGAACAGTGGAAAGCAACGCGTAACATACTTGATGGCCAGTATTTCCATTATTAGGACTATTGTTCTCATTTTTGTTGCCATTTGTACGACGTTTCGCTCGTTGTATGCTCCGGCCTTCTTCAGATTCTAGGACCTTCATAGCACCTAAAGAAGGCCGGAAAGTATAACGGCCGAAACGTCGTACAAATGACAACATAGATGAGCACAATATTTTGAATAATGTAAATACTGTAAATACTACTTAATCTTAGACATATAGACAAATAGTTGATGGACTTGAGCAGATGGATGGTGAAGAAGAGTTTATACAACAGAAGAAGGGGTGTTAAAAGATACAAGGGATAGAGAGATGTGTAAGACCATTATTTCCTGAAGGGGTATCGCAAGTAGAATAGGAAGATGTTATAATAGGTTTATTTTCGCGCATTTATCGCCTATGGAACCCCCTTACGGTTCTTCCTTGCTTCCCTGCTACCTACGAGGTCTTTTTGAAAAGTAACAGTGTGAGCTATGAGCGAAAGAGGGATAAGTGGACGGTGTTATCATCTAGTATAATATTTTAGGAGTATATAACTGTAATATTAACCATTGCTCTTTTTTTTTCACATAATTTCAGGCAGGACAAATCGTGGTAAATGCATGTGACCAAAACCCCTTAAGCATCCGGCAGTTCCTATCCGAGAAAGCATCACATCAGTGGAAGAACCTCCCTATTCACCTGATTTTACTCTGTGTAACTTTCTTTTCCCCAAGCTCACGGTGGTCCACTTTGAAGACACTGAGTACATCAAGAGGGTCATAACAACGAAGATGACAGTCATCAAAGAAGAATCCTTCAAGCAGTAACAGAGGGGGGACAGAAAAGTGTATTAGAATTGAGGGGTATTATTTTGAAGAAGAAATCGTATAGTCTGCAATTTGGAATAAAAATAAATTTTGTAAGTACCGTTACTTTTGAGACAAATATAAAACCATCAAAAATTTATGCGCAACAAAAATCACTATCTTCTGTTTTCCCCAAACCTGTTCTTTTATTGTCCTTTCTTCTCACCAGACTTCTCATCCTCTGCCCCTCACAGTAACCGCTTACGTCTTAGTGACAGTATCGTCTTGTATAAGGTGATATGATTTGAAAAAAAAAACTCCCTCAGTTTTAATCCAATGGCTTTTATTTGGTTTGACTCACTAATGTGACATTAAAATGTGAAGCCAGAGAACAGCTTGCCTGTCTGTAGATATCTATAGGATGGACATATTTGCATTAAATATATAGTAACCAAAATATGGTTCCTCAACTTTCCATGAAGGTCATTGGAGTCTCGTCTCGTAAAATCGAACAGTGTTTGCACAGCAAAGATCCGATATAACTCAGAAGGAAGCAAATTGATCACGGAAGAGAAAATATGTAAGAGGTATATTGAGGAAAATCGATGATGATCTTATTGATGCTAGTCTAATTACTAAAACCTTGCAACTGACCAACCATGGAAGCATCGATTGAATTACATATCTATAAAGGGATGGAGGCGCGATGCAAAAGTACAAGGAACGGGCTTTGTTAAATATTCTAGGACAAGAGAATATCTTAATATTCTTTCTTTCTTTCTTTCTTTCTTTCTTTCTATCTATCTATCTATCTATCTATCTATCTATCTATCTATTCTCCGTCTAACGATATATCTAAATCTGTTCCTGTTCATCCAGCTAGCCAGATAATTGTAAGTGTCTAACTATGTATCTAAAACAATTCCTATCTATCTATCTATCTATCTATCTATCTATCTATCTATCTATCTATCTATCTATCTATCTATCCAAAAGGAACCTGCTTGAATATATATTTTTTTATTCTATTTTAACATATCATCTGAAGAAGAACAGTATTGTTCTGAAACATGAAAATTTTTGTGTAGTGATATTGTGATTTTATAAACCATAGTAATAACAAAATTACAATATATATATATATATATATATATAGTGACGTAAATGTATTAAAAGTAAATGCACATACGAGAAGGGTGTACATATTTATAGTATTATTATTCCGGAGTTAATAAAACGAAGAAAGCAGAGGAATCGACCATATCAGAAGGTAGTGTATTCACCATTTTGGATGAACATTTGTCAATAAGAAAGCTGTGTTCAAGGTGTGTGCCGCGTTTGCTCACAGTCAATCAAAAACAACAACGCGTCGACGATTTCGAGCGTTATTTGCAACTGTTTCAACGCAACAAGAAGGTGTTTTTGTGTATAATGCGACAATAGATGGATCCAAAACTTCAAATCGGCAGTCAGCTGAGAGGACAGCAGTAGCTGAAAGCCGTCCAAGGACGCAAGCATCATCAGAAAGAATTAACCATTAATGTCGAATTGCATATAGTATTATTGGTGTGTTTTGAAGGAAGAAATCACCAAAAACGGCCGCAAATGAAAGAGAAAAAGAGATCTTTTACCAAGACAAGTCACGAGTCGATCTCAGTGATGGCAAAACTACATGGATTGCACTTCTAATTGCTTTCGCATTCACCCTATTATCCAGATTTCTCCCCCAGCGACTTTTGGCTGTTTTCAATCTTTAAAAGAATGCTTCAGGGAAAAAGATTTGGCTCTAATGAAGAAGTAATATCGGAAACTGAGGCGTATTTTGAGGCCAAAGACAAATCGTTCTACAAAAGAGGCATCGAATTGTTAGAAAAGCGTTGGAATCAGTGTATCCCCCTAGAAGGAGACTATGTTGATGAATAAATTCGAATTTTGCTTAAAAATTGTTGTTTTATTAGTTAAGCCCGGGATTTATTGAGTGATGTGTTATATATCTATAGCTACTCATATTTCTCTGCCAATCTAGTTATGTAAGACTCATCCTATCTATCTATCTATCTATCTATCTATCTATCTATCTATCTATCTATCTATCTATTATACCTACCTATTAATGAAGATTACTCGTATCTATGTGTCTAAAAGATACTCGTATTTTAAATAGATGCCCCGTATTTATTGTTTTTACTTTACACAGGTCGTATTATATCTTTCGCCCTGTGCATTGGAGAAATATTAATACCGAAAAAGTGTTTTCAGGCAAAGATCGAACCTACCTTCACCGTTACAAGAGAAACCACTGTTTGATTCGACGAGATTTGATACTTGGCAACAGAGCCCAAAATTTTAGCAAGGCTCCTTTTTCCCCTGTTGTGGTACAGTGTATATCGGCTCGGAACGAGAAACCGGGGAGCCGAGTTCGAATTCCAGCTGAATCCATTGTATTCACTTACGCTCAAATACCCTTGGGAAAGGTATTAATCCGTCTCTTCCTTCCAGTTATGGGTTAAATAGCAGGACAGATTGGGTTCTATAGCCTTGGTTGGCAACCAGTCTACCACAGAAAGCAATGGCAACCTACTGCGAGATAATCTTCTGCCCAGTCAGTCATGTTTCTTTCGAGACATGATCGCCCAAGCGTGTATCACGTATGGCACTTAACTGACTGACTGACACTTTTTCTCCAGTGCGGCTGTATATTGTGGTGCAGGGGATATTAACTGGGAACGAGAAATCGGAGAGCCGAGTTCGAATTCCATTTGAATACGTGGCATTCACTTACACTCAAATAGCATTAGGAAAGGTATTAATCCGTCGTTTTTTTCTTTCCCTCCAGCTATCAGTTACATAGCAGAACAGATTGTTTAGCAAGCAGTCTACCGCAGAAAGTAATGGCAATCTAGAGCGGGAAATCTTCAGCCCAGTCAGTTATGTCTCTTTCGAGACATGATCACCCACGCGTGTATCATGTATGGCACTTAACTAACTGATACTTTTTCATTCATATATATTTCCTCGAAACGCCTATATGTGCACATTTTTTTCTGAAATATAAACAAAGCAACTTTAGTTTTAATCCGACATTTTTATTGCCTCAAAGATATTTCAGCTGATTCAATAAGGTATTAGCAATTGGTTCACTTGATTTTTCAATGCGGTGCGTGTTATGAATGAAGCAGAGGGTAGTAAGACGAGAAAATAAGGTTTTTTATGACCTTAAAAGTTTCAGATTGTAGTGTTCAGATAAAGAATAAATCTGTCCTTAGAGGTCTTAGGGTTTCGAACCTGTAGGCGTAATATGCAAAGGTATGAACCTGTAAAACGAATGAATGGTGTCGATCTGTACGTTCTCGGAGGGCATGACGACAGAGGTTTAGTGACAGGCATGCAGAATTATGTCTGTAGAAAAGGGAGACTTTGAGTGCGAAAGTTATATAAATAGGGACATTCTTCTATATGTACATATATAAACCTTTTATGTTATTTAATAGTAGAAGTGGAGTGTTGAAAGTTTTTTTTTCAGATACTCACGCAATTTCCAGTTGCACGAGGTATGTGAGTGCTTGGAATGAAAGATCTTTTTTAATAAACAAAACAAATTAAATAACTACGTAATATTCGAAGCACGAAGAAAAAATAACAGCCCAGAAAATGGCTATAGAAAAAGCTGAAAACGCTTGAGACGATAAAAAACTATGGACAATTTTGATAGTCTTTACTTTAACTCTTATAAAATGGAAAAATATTTGGATTTAATAGATTTAATAAAAATTAATTAAATCTTCATTGTCGGACGTATTCAATGGAAGATGTTTGAAAAAAAGGTTGCTAATATAACACACAAACACACACACACACACACATACACACACATATATATATATATATATATATATATATGTATATGGTTAAATAAAATAAAGACAAGAGGAAAACTGTATTTAAATCGCCTACGCGTTTCATCCTGTGATGGATTTTATCAAGGCAAAACGAGGAAATGAGCTTTATTCTAAATTCAGTCAGGTAAGTACCATACGCTTGGGCGATCATGTCTCGAAAGAAACATGACTGACTGGGCAGAAGATTATCACGCAGTAGGTTGCCATTGCTTTCTGCGGTAGACTGGTTGCCGACCAAGGCTATAGAACCCAGTCTGTCCTGCTATTTAACTCATAACTGGAAGGAAGAGACGGATTAATACCTTTCCCAAGGGTATTTGTGCGTAAGTGAATAGAATGGATTTCGAACTCGGCTCCCCGGTTTCTCGTTCCGAGCCGCTATCCACTGTACCACAACGCACATCTATTCTAAATTGCGTACCTATAAACAAACAGTGTTGGCAACTATAAAAACGCTCACAGATCATTTAAAAGACTAACAGAATATTTTAGTTTTAGAATTCCTTCATGTGTAGTGCAAAGTCACGAGATGTTAAAATGAAGGGAATTCAACCGTTTTCTTTGAACCTGTTTTTTATGTTCTTATTCTCAGATCATAACTGACTATATTTTTACATATAGATAGATAGATAGATATGTGTGTGTGTGTGTGTGTGTGTGTGTGTGTGTGTGTGTGTGTGTAAAAGTTCAATCTAAGGTTATCTTATCGCCTGGGATATAAATGCAGTATTCTAGGCTTGACACCCGCGCTAAAGATTAACACTGTATATCAAGCCCCCTTTCCCACCCATAAAATGTTTTCCTTCTTCCGCCGTCCCCCATGATTCCTTTCGTATGGATAAATTCATTTTTGTGAAAGATTTTGATCTGAGGAGCTGGATATTTATAAAAAATATCTACGAAATAATTTATCAGCAACGGATTTGTAAATTAGTCCAATTTATATTCTCTCTCTCTTTCTCTCTTTCTCTCTGTCTCTCTCTCTCTCTCTCTCTCCATATATATCACACCCTGATTGAGCACTCTGGAAGAATGATAGACTTTGAAAAACAATAGCTACTCTAGCATCTACGCATCGCTCATTCAGTAATGAATTAGAGCACACTGTCTATTGGCGTATGATAAAAAGTCTGTCTCCTTCTACCGAGCGCCTATAGCTCAGAGGTAGAATCACCAACTGACGACAATTCGGTCGAGTTCCGGGTTAAAAGCAATCGGCTGTCTAGCCGTACTGATGAGCTGTGATACAGCGAAACAGATGTCTGCGGATGACTATATATATATATAGTGATTACAGGATTGTCCGTCTCCGACATTCCAATAAGCTCAGCGACATATTTTATGTCTGTATTAATTATATATATATATATACATATATCAGGATTCACGGAGAAGACATTCCTGCTGCTACCGGCCCGAGGATTTCTTGAACTACCATATCTGTTACAAAGTATGCAAGTCGCTTGCAGGTCTTAAGAACCATTTAAGATCGCACGACCAAGTTGAATAGACGGAGGAAGGGAATGAGTGCATGGCAAGATGGAGCAATCATCAAATGATATATATATATCGGTAAATATGGGATAAAATTCCCTTCTTCCCCTTTTTTTACCATTCCATTTTTGTAGCCTGGTATTGAACTCACAATTCTAAGAGTCAAGTCGAGAACTAACCATATCCACTGGGCCAGGTGTCCTTAAGGGGATATAGCAGTGGTGAACAAGCTGTGAACAAGTTACTTGCATGGTTAGAATTTAAAATTCACAATAAAAATAAAGTGAATCTAATAGTCGATTAATAATGCTGATCTCAATTTAATCAAATATTAATAGTATTGCCCCAAAACTTGTTCTTCAAATTAGAAATTACTTTATTTTGATTGGTCCACACTGTCTATGTAAAAATGTCTCCCGGATTAAGGGGGTTGGACTAGTTTTTAACCTTTTAAAACTATTAAACGTGAAACAAACCTCATCACTTGATAACACACACACACACACACACACACACACACACACACACATATATATATATATATGTCAGATTAAATAAATTGCAAACATTGTGTCTGCTTATTTTAAACAATGATAACAAAATCCCTTTCCTTGACATTTTAATAGATACAAACAATAACACATTTACTACCTCATCTTATAAAATACAACCAGCAAAAACTCTTGCACTCTCAACTATAAGAGAGGATGCCCTACCTACTACAAAATAGCACTTATACACAATTTAATTCACCGAGCACAAATCAACTCCTACATTACACAGTTTTGCAGCTATTTTTTGTTACGGTGAAGATGATCTCCGAAAGAGATTGAAAGTATTTGGGAACATTGGAAATGAATGATAATAAGATCAGTCAACGTTAGAGCTCATTTTTCTCATCTTTCAATTATAATACGCGAAAGATTATCCGTGAGTATGAACGGATTTTATTAAAAATAAGCAGATACAATATTTGCAATTTATTTAATATGACATGCCTAAAAGAAACTTTGCTGCTTAAATACAGATATATATATGCAAGAAATATATATATATATATTTCTTTTTAGCATTCCCTTCTTTTTTCATTGATTTTTTTTTTCGCTATACATTTTCGTTGCTGTTTTTTCGTTTAATTTGTGATTCCAACTATTTTCGCCTGATGAGATACTGAACGAAAGATCTCTAGAGACTAGTAATAAATTCCTTATTTTTAAATTTGTTTACAAATTCTGTACTTCCAAACATTTGGTTATATATATATATATATATATATATATATATATATATATATATATATATATATATATATATGAATATTATTTGAGAAAGCAAAGACGATTATGTTATGAAAATGGTAACGAAAAGGATGCTTATACTTAGAATCAGAAAAGGACATTTGAAATTTATAGGGCATATAATAAAGAAAGATGGCTTGTAAAATTCGACCATTGAAGGCAAGAGGAACAGAGGGTGTCAATGCATAAACTTGCTGGTGCAAATAGATGTCCGAACAGCGATTAGGAGAAACAGTAAAAATATAAATTGCTAAAGGCAATAACTGAGAGGAAATTATGGAGAGACATGATCGCTAACATCATTCTGGAGTTTGGCACAAGGATGAAGAAAAAGAATGTTTTCAAGTCACCCGCCTCACCAGAGACGCTTGGTAGGAAAACCGATATAGTCACTGATAATCCCCACCTGCCGCAGTTAGTATTATTGGAATGTCGGAGACGGACCATCCTGTAATCACTATATATATATATATATATATATATATATATATATAACCGTACTGATGAGCTGTGATACAGCGAAACAGATCTGTCTGCGGATGACTATATATATATATAGTCATCCGCAGACAGATCTGTTTCGCTGTATCACAGCTCATCAGTAAGGTTAGACATCCGATTGCTTTTAACCCGGAACTCGACCGAATTGTCGTCAGTTGGTGATTCTACTTAGCATTAGCACCATGTAGAGGGGACAAGTCTGCGGTTATATTGTGTTGAATACACCGGTTCCCGTCCGATCACCGAAGTTAAGTAACATCGGGCCTGGTCAGTACTTAAAAGGGTGAACATTTGGGAATGCCAGGTGCTGTAAACGTAAAAACCAATAATGGTCCACCGGTCCTCCAACCCTGCCCCGTAAAAAAACAGTTTGTTACAGAAGCAGCAACAAAAAAGTTGCTGCCTTATGCACCATTTGGGTGTGATGGATAAATAACGTTGATGAGAGTGAACGAACATAAAAAAGGTTTTATTTGCACGTATTAATCTGAACTACGTCTGTATTCTTTCAATCTGTAAATAACATGTCCGTGTCGATTACGTTGCGTGTTTACACACAAATATGCATATTTTTTGTCTCCTCAATGCCTGTCACTATTCGTATTACTTGATTCGATTTTAAAATGACAAGTTTGTAAAGTGCTGACGAGAGAAAATGGAAAAACACAAAGCGAATCATCCGTCTAGGGAGACAACACGGCCTGCCCACCGCGCCTTCGCGTGCCTACTACTGCCGAGAAGTTTCTGACGCTATGCAAATAGCGAATTTAAATAATTTGTCTCTTCTAACGCCCCAAAAGAGACGCATAATATATTCAAATCAATAAACATAAATTCGAATGCATTTATTCAGCGACAATGATTTTCAAGACAGTTGCGTGTCCTTAGCTGTTGGCTTGTTTGGTGTTTCTTCATACGAACGATATTTTAACAAAGTTCTAAGTAGCAAAAAAAATGATAACCTATTGTAATCATTAAACCTCAATCAAGGAGATGAAGCTACTAAGATGCAAATGTTTACTGAGTGTTAGAGAATATGAGAACAAAAAACACTGTTGAGGAAAGAGGACAATAAAAGAACAGATATAAGAAGACAGTATATTGTGGAGTTGTTTTTTTTTAATCCTCTCATCCCAAGCAAGGCATTCCACTGCCACTATTGCGCATGGGGCTACATAGGGGAAGGTAAAGAGAAGGAGTGTTTAGACATAGGGAATGTCAGGAGGAAGGTGACAGATGAGTAAGGATACCGAGGATGAGGGTTGGGCAGATGGGAAGAATGTTTGATAGAATGGAAGCAGGTTAGTGTGTTAGGAGGTGTCTATTGACCTTACATTTAAACCCCTGGAGATTGTATCCGTCGGGGAAGCAATCGTGTGGAAGAGAATTCCACAGTCGGGAAGTTCGAGGAAAGAAACTGTTGGAGTAGAAGTTGAGGTTGCATTTTTATCAGTTTCACTGTAAAAGGGTGGGATCTAGTTGCTCATCTAGTATCTCGTGCAAATTCGTATTTAGGGGGCACCAGTGATCTAAGTTCATTGGAGCAGAAGCCGTGAAAGTATTTATAGAAGAGACACAGGGAAGCCACGTCGCGCCGGTGGGAGAGAGACTGCAGGCGGTCTGCCAATTCGGTATCTATCACATTACAGACCCTCCTCTGAACCTTATCGAGAAGCCCGAGGAGAACAGCAGGGGCACCCGACCAGATATGGCAGCAGTATTCAATGCACGGGTGGATGGTAGATTTATATATGTGCAGGATAGATTTAGACGGGAAAAACTTGTTGTGGTGAAATCTTCGTCGCTAAGTTGTTGTGACCTGTTTGACTGAAATTAATCTCAGTAAACAGAAGGTAGGTTCAAAACAGTGTATTAGCATAACAAGAACATATATTTATACAAAGGGAGTGTTAGTAATAAGTAAATAGAAATAAGTAGGTCCGAAAGATACAGTTACGCTGCGTATTGCATGACTAGTACCTGGCTTTAACTGCGTACTAGCTCTCCTTAACTCTCTTCCGGAAGTCACGCAAGTAATTATATATAGTAAGAGGAAGAGTCCATTCCTCGTAAAAGGGCACCATAACACAGTAGATAATGATTGACATTGCGTTCAAATTTTTTAAAATCAAAGTTAACTGGGAAGCAACAAGACGAATGAGATTTCCAAATTTTCCATTTGGCGAGAATTGCAAAAGGAATCATCATTGCCATATGATATACAGTTAGATATAACCATTTTAGCTGTTGAAACCGTTCAGCCAATCTAGTATTACGCTTAAATCCAGAAGGTCTGCGTATTATAAAGAAAAGTTCATCAGATGGAATTGTCACAAAAGTATTTAGAAAAGTCACAGGGAAGATATGTTTCGGAGGCGTGAAAGTGATAAGATCGATATGCAAGGTCAGTGCCAATAAAATTGCAGACTTTTCATTCGATTTTATCAAGCAATTCTAATATATAGCAGGATTACCAGACAAAATGTGTCAAAAATATTCAAGGCAAGGACAAAGGCTTGTGAATATGTTAGATTCTGGAGAGAAAAATTGTTTGCTACGATGCAATTAACCAGAATAGCAAAGGTTTAATATATTATTTCCACTTCTTATCAGTGGAAAACGTTAACCGGGAAAAGAGCAATGAGTCACTCACCTAAATTTTGGCACCAGTGATGCTAATTGAAGGAAAAAAAGATTCTCTTAAACGATTAGATGATAAGAGTTTCTCTTTGGCGGTATTAAATTAAACAAGCATTTATCGCTCCTGTTAACACCAAATTGTATGATAATTTTGATATCAGCAGAAAATTTGAACTTATCAAACCGATCAATCTTGTTATTAGAATAAGATATTCCAAGCAAGAGCCCGTACTTTACCATCCACAAGTGATTTTCGACAACCTCAAATTTAAAATCTTAGGTTTTTGTTTGTAGAAAACAGAGGAATGCATTCTAGGAATGCAAAGAAGGGTATTTTCATTCCAACAACCTTACCTGCTACCTAGCAAGTCTATATGACCAGAAAAGACAACCTTATACATTCTAAGACAAGTTTAGATATGCTAACACAAACTTTGTACCCAGTTACCGCGTATATGTGGGCTGAGTAATCTTTGACCAGTGGCCTGAGCGTCCACACTCGGGTTCCCTATTTTAAAAATAACCTTTTGTCACAAGTCAGTCCAATGGGGAAGTGAATACGTTTGTCATCAGAATAGATACCGAGTTCAGAACTGATGACGTCAAGAAGGTTGTTGATGAAAATTTGGAACAACTTAGGTCAAATGATAGAGCCATGGGTCAGTTAAGTGCCATACGTGATTCACGCTTGGGTGATCATGTCTCGAAAGAGACTGACTGGACAGAAGATTATCCCGCATAAGGTTGCCATTGCTTTCTGCGGTAGACTAGCTGACAGCCAAGGCTATAGAACTCAATATTTCCCATTATTTAACTCATAACTGGAGGGAAAAGACAGATTAATACCTTTCCCAACTGTATTTGAGCGTAAGTGACTGCAAGAAATTTAACTGGAACTCGAACTCGGCTCCCTGATTTATCGTTCCAAGCCGATAGCCACTGAACAACAACGCACATCCAAGAGCCTGCATAAATGTAAAACATTCTAGATGAGTAGCTGTTCGGGACAACTTCCATTTCGAGATTTGATAAGAACGTTTGAATCAGTTATAAATTCCGTCCGGAAATATCAGAACCTTTTAAATTGTAAAGAAGAGCGGTCGGCTAAACCGTGCCAAATGCCTTCAAGAAGGCCTCCAAAACGAAGCTGCTCTCTTTTAGCTAACACCTACCAACCACCAAAATGGATGACGCTAGTCTCCTGGAGAGAAACTCACTGGGTCCCCTTGGCTTCACGTCTTCATCTGACCTGAAATGAAATGACTAGACTGAATCTATAACTGCATCTACTGCAAGGAAGTTTGGGGCACTGTGTCGAGCCAGAAAGTTTTTTCTAGTTAAAATACATCTTGCACATTTACAAATATATAAATCGTCTGTGCATTAGTCTGGTCGGGTTCTCCTGCTGTTCATCTCGAGGTTCTTGATAAAATCAAGAGAAGGATTTGCAGTGTACTTTATCTTGACTTGGCATCTTGACTTCAATCACTTTTTTCGCCGACGTGATGTGGTTTCCTTCTGTCTTTTCTACAAATATTTTCATGGCAACTGACAAGCTTTCTTTTTTCTTTTCCACCGGTGCCCGGACCGCGTGAATTTAGGCTTGCTACTAGATTGGATGTGCGTTGTGGTGCAATGGATATCGACTCGGAACGACAAATCGGGGTGCCGAGTTCGAATTCCAGTTTAATACCTTGCATTCACTTACGCACAAATACCCTTGGGAAAGGTATTAATCCATCTCTTCCCTCCAGTTATGGGTCAAATAATAGGACAGATTGGGTTCTATAGACTTGGTCGGCAGCCAGTCTACCGCAGAAAGCAATGGTAACCTACTGCGGGATAGTCTTCTGCCCAGTCAGTTATGTCTCTTTCGAGACATAATTGCCCAAAGCGTGTATCACGTATGGCACTCAACTGACTGACTGGACTGACATCTGGGTCATATGCTTTTACTGTTAAAATAGTAAAATCTAACCTATCTCTTCTACTCTAATAGTTTCTTTTCTCGCACTTCCCGCTGTGGAATTCTTTTTCATTTACCTTCTTTCTTGATAGCTATAATCTTCAAATGTTTAAATGCAACATCAGCTGACATCATCTATCTCCTTGAATCTCATCGATTTGTTATCCTTTCTTCGACACCCACTTTACTATATATTAGTAAAGTGGATGTCGAAACTAGGAAGATTAAAATATCTAATATAGAAAACTAGGGAGATATATAATATAGAAAACTATAGGAGATATATAATATAGAAAACTAGGGAGATATATAATATATATATAATATTATATATAGGAGATATATAATATAGAAATAGAATATATATAATATTATATATAGGAGATATATAATATAGAAAACTAGGGAGATATATAATATAGAAAACTAGGGAGATTAAATTATGTGGACGCTGCAAAGCGTCCACATAATTTAATCTCCCTAGTTTTCTATATTATACCTATTATAATTGCTATATTGTATATTATATTATTTCTATATTTCTACATTATACATATTCTATTTATTATAGCTATATATAGAAACAAAGATGCCTGTTATATCTGTATACACTTTATAATCATTTCACCCCAAACAAGGCACTACTTCCACTGGTGCGCAGGGGATTACGTTAAAGTAAATTGATGGCAAAAAGAACAAGTTACAGGAGGTGTTATAGAATGGGTAAGAGAAGGATAGAAACAAAGTTACTTGTTATAGCTATATACAGAAACAAATATAGTTTTAGGCTCTCACTTCCTGACTGAGCACTCTGGAAGAATGGTAGACTTTAAAAAACAGTAGCTGATCTAGCATCTACGCATCCCTCATTCAGTAATGAATTAGAGCACTCTGGCCACTGGCGTATAATAAAAGTCTGCCACCTTCTACCGAGCGCCCATAGCACAGAGGTAGAATCGCCGACTGACGCCAGTTCAGTCGAGTTTCAATCCTGGGTTAAAAGCAATTGGATATCTAACCGTACTGATGATACAGCGAGACAGATTTTTCTGCGGATATATATATATATATATATATACACAAAAATCTATAGTGAGCCAAAACCTACCGCGGTTTCACACTACGGATCGTCAGGGCAAAGGCTGAGACACTAAAGATAAAAGCAAATAAATAGATATACACCAAGGTAGGGGGGAGCCATACCAACACAAGAAGTGGGGGGGTAAGAACAAATGAAGCAAAACAAACTATATTAGGAATAACTTTGTATTGAGCACTTTTTCTTGTGTTTGGTTCCGTTTGGGTTTTTTTCTTTACTGCGGAGTATTGAATGTTTTGTTCTTGTTCCGCGGGTTTCTTTTTTTTCTCCCCATTTATCCGACGTCTTAGCACACCGGATTGTAACGGATTTAGGTTCTGTTTGTTAATGGTTTTTTCGGAGGTTTATTTTAGTATAAATTTACGGCCTGCATACTTACAGAGTCTATTTAGTTATTATTATTATATATATATATATATTCTTCATTTGTAAACGAGCTATTACGCGACCTAAGTTTCTGCCATGTGGTGTCTTCAGGCGATTTGCAATAAAAGTTCTACAATATAATTGTATTGAACACTATTTAATACAAATGTGTATTGGTCTAATTTTATTATGACCAAAAACTAAATAATTAAACAATATATATATATATTATACCTGTATATAGAAACAAAGATTCTTATGTCTCAATTCATCTTTATAATCCTCGTAGATTGGACGTATTTATTAAAATGATTCTTCATTAAAGAATGAAAACGATGTAAATATATTTCTTTAATTTAAATAATCTCATGATAAATTCCCAATAAAATGTCACCTGATCGTGAATCCGTTTTACGAGCTTGAAACGGTGACTCCCTTCTGGGGAATAAAAATGGTTTAGATTTTTCCTTTTTTTTTCTTTTTTTTTTTTTTTTGTATGAAACAAATATTCACTGCGATTGAAATGAGATACCAAATCGGAAAATTTATACTGAAAAATAACCGAAAACTTTCCTTCGCTTCTTGCGGGCTATGATCACTGGTTTGTCGTTTCTAGCTAGTTTGGAAATCTTTCGTCTTTTTTATTTTTATTTATATATTTTATTTTATTTTATTTTTTGCCAGGTGAATCTAGAGGCGACTATCTACTTCAAATAGAAGAGTTTTGAGTTAGAGTTTGAGTTTTGTTTAACGGCATATCAACTTCTGTGGGTTATTTAATGCCAAAAATATGGGGTTTTAAGGGATTATTTTAATATTCGGATATAATGGGAAGGAATTTAGACAGATTTTGACGATTTTTTTATTTTTTATTTTAGAAAAATTAAATAAAAATGTCTTCCAGTTGTGTATTCAAAAGTGTATTAAGGCAATAAGTTTTTCCTTAAAAATGCGTTATAGTAATAATATTTTT
Organism: Ascarosepion bandense; assembly: GCA_037127315.1. Taxonomy (NCBI): domain Eukaryota; kingdom Metazoa; phylum Mollusca; class Cephalopoda; order Sepiida; family Sepiidae; genus Ascarosepion; species Ascarosepion bandense. The sequence goes on along the minus strand of JBBBDQ010000410.1, from coordinate 1,799,136 downwards.
CCTTCAAAACTGTATATTTTTTCTATAAAAGTCTATTTTTATATATACTTTTCTATAAATTTTTATGTATATGTTTCTATAAAAGTCTAATTTTATACTTTCATAGTGTTTTAGCCTCACTTTGGAGTTAACTATTTGCCAATACCTGGGACCCTAACAAGTGCTACCACTTCGGGTTAGGGTGGATCTGAGAACAACAGCAATTAAGAGGTAGCTTCATGTTCCTCACAACCACCCAATCAGATTTCTTGCAAAAATAGAAGAGCTGCTTTACCAAGTGATTCCACTGAAAAGTAAGGTTCTTTAGAAATTGTTGTTAAATTGATCGAGTTTCTTCATCGGTGTTACTATTGTCTCAGCAGGTTAGATTTCCGAAAATCATCACGAAAACATGTTTGGTATTCGCGGCAAAATCCAAAGAAGGGTTTGCAAATGTCATCAATCCTAACGTGGCATCTCGACTTCAGTCACATTCACAATTCTCTTTGTCTTTTCTATAATCATGGAAGCTTTCTAATTAATGAGCTCTCCTTCCAAGTACTTCGATTAGGTAATTTTAAGAATACTACTAGGTTTGCTATTAGGTCTCATTTTACTGTTGAAATAGCTAGATGCAAACGTCAGTTTCATTTTAATAGTTTCTTTTCTCGCACTTCCGCCCGTAGAACTCTCTTCTTGATTACTTGTTTTCCTGCCACTTAAATGCAATCATGGAAGCTTTCTAATTAATGAGCTCTCCTTCCAAGTACTTCGATTATGTAATTTTAAGAATCGCGCAAATACCCTTGGGAAAGATATTAATCCGTCTCTTCCTTTCAGTTATGGGTTAAATAGCAAGACAGACTGGGTTCTATAGCCTTGGTCGGCAACCAGTCTACTACAGAAAGCAATGGCAACCTACTGCGGGATAACTGCCCAGTCAGTCATGTCTCTTTCGAGACATGATCGCCCAAGCGTGTATCACGTATGGCACTTAACTGACTGACTAGGTTTGCTATTAGGTCTCATTTTACTGTTGAAATAGCTAGATGCAAACGTCAGTTTCATTTTAATAGCTTCTTTTCTAGCACTTCCGCCCGTAGAACTCTCTTCTTGATTACTTTTTTCCTGCCACTTAAATGCAATCATGGAAGCTTTCTAATTAATGAGCTCTCCCCCAAATACTTTCATTGGGTAAATTTAAGCATACTACTATGCTGGCTATTAGGTCTCATCTTTTTATTTGTTTTCCTGCCATCTACGATCTTTAAATTTAAAGGAAATGTCAATCGCCCTCTTCTTTGTTTTAAAATTACTTGTATTTTTTTTATCATTTTCATACTTGCATGCAATTTAAAAACTCAACATGAAAATAGGTGTATATTGAACCTTGTTAAACAAGGTCTTTTCTTAAATCGAGCTCTTTTTTGGATGTTGGTAATAACAATAGTAATAATAGTCCGCCATTTCTATAAACGGAAGATTCTGAATTCAAAACAACCTGGAGAAGGAAAGCACTTCACTTCTGTAAAGGAAAGATAACCCTGAATTCAAAGCAAATGGTAGGGGGTTGTCTTCCGTCAGGCTATCTTGCCCAAGACACAATACTTCTGTAGCGAAAGGAATACTCTGAATTTAAACCAACTTGAAAACGTTTGGGCTCCGTCAGGCTATCTTGCTCATGACACAACACTTCTGTATGAGAAGGATAACTATGAATTCAAACAATCTTGGAAAGGGTCGGGCTCAATCAGGCTATTTCGCATAAGACTCACAACTGCTTTTACAGCTGTAGTACATGGGGTGCAACTATCGACCATTAGTACAATGCTCTATGGATCTCCTGATTGTGATCGGTAATTGACTTTGTACTATGGTCTGCCAAAAATGTTATATGTTATAGTGTTTGGTTAACAAAATTTCACTTATTTTTTCAACAACTTGATGATATCCTTAAATGTGGGGACTGGCGACTATGTTTTTAAGTGGCCTTGTACCAGGCATGGCCGACGCACACTACAACCACAAATTGTAAGAGTATGAGTCAACCCCAAATCTAACAGGCCAAATCCATTCATAAAATCTAAAAGCCTGGCCAAGAAGAGTATTAATCAGAGAAGCCCGTGGTAACCATGCAAAAGCTGTAAATATCCGCACCTGAAGTGGAAGAATCTATTTACAGGTTGTTTGATTTTGATTTGGGGTGGCATTTTCGAAATTAATTTTATGAACTAGTCTTGGTCCTGTTTATAAAATCGTAATAATTTTGACTTTTCAAATGCCATCTCAATTAAAAAAAAAAACGTGATTCATAAGGATAGGAATAAGTTCAACCAATGTTTATCAAATTCGCTGCAGGCATAGTGTTATAGCTCGCCTCTCATATCCGAGTTTACTTCTTTGCTGTGGTGTCTAGCCAATCCCTACTGCAGATGCCTGCTCAAAGTAATTTTGTTCAACACCCACAACCTTTACACGCACTGCTATATAGTTAGCGGACCTTACATGTTCTGAAAGAGAGAGAGAGAGAGAGACAGACAGACAGACAGAGCGTATTATCTAGTATGAACAACGCTTTTGACTTGATCAGTGCTCTCAAAACTTCGCTCACGATGACTTACAAATCCGTGCTAGCTTACGCATCGGCATTTCCCAAATAGTTCCATTTAACTAATTTCTCCCACAAGGTTTGGGCCAACCCGCAGTACGCTTTTCTGGAAGGATTTGGGAGAGAGCGTCAAAAGGTATCAAAAGCTACAAGAAACTGAGGAGAGCTATGACCGTAGAAAGGGCACAGCACATATTAGAAGTGTATTACGGACATGGATAAGCCGTCACGATAACCTACTGGGGCTGCATATTCAAATCAATGAAATAAGGAAGTCCTCATCTTGAGAAGCCAACTACCCGAGAATCGAACCTTAGTCTCATTCTCGGAAAGCGAACGTTCTAACCACACTGACACTTGCCTCTACTAAGGCGTAAAAAACAACTGCAAACTATTGCCTGACGATAACATATAGTTCCGAGTCTGGGTTAAAACATGAAAATTGAAATCTTTACATTATTAATTGTCTATGATATTAGCTTTTTACACAGTTGTGCTTTTAGAACTAGTCTATTTTCAGGATATTCAGGATACAAAATGAATCAGTTGTTTTTTTTATGTTTTCCTTTAACAATGTCAACTCGTTAGATATTGACGTCAAACAGTCTTGAAAAGACTTTTAAAAGCTTGTTCTAGTCTTGTAACCATAAAATTAGATTCAAACAGGTGGATCAAAGGCAAAACTCCAAAGAGTGTAAAACGCATTAAAGCAATGAAATTTACCTCTAATTTTATTTGGAACGCCAAAACAGACAGACAGACACATACACACGCACGCATAATATATATATATATATATATTTGAAGGAATGCGAAATGGTAAGAAAGTTTCGCATGCTAATCAACAACCAATTTTCAAAATCTATGATTTTTCTCTTGTCAGATAAATAATTCTTTCTTTAACTTCTACTTTCATGTATATATATATATATATATATATAATCAGTATTTAATTATATCTGTCCTCCAGAATAACCGAGAAATTTTATTAGGAAAATATGCGTCTTTCAGCAAGATTTGAACCTACGTCTTCTTGAAGAAAGCGTCAATTAATCGGACGTGTCTTAGACAGCTCGACCACAAAGGTCTTACTAGCGAACAAAGCTCGAAATAATGTCTTTAAACATACATTTTTCTAATTTTTTGTACAATTCATATCTGTTCTATTTTCGTATCCCAACGTAGAAAAATGTAAACAGACATTTTATTAACGAAATTTTACGGAACCGGTTACGAAACGGATTAACTCCGATGTATTTCCTATTTATTCGTTTAAAAATAATGTTTAAACAAATAAAATATATATAATTTAAATATTATTTTTAATGGATACTCGTATTTGAGTAGATGCTATGTTTTTTTTTATAATTAAATAGTATATATATATTTTTATCTACTTGCTTGAATAATCGAGAACTCTTATTAGAAAAATATGCGTCCTTTGATAAAATTCGAACTTGCGCTTCCTAGTGGAAATCATCAATTGATCTGACGTGTCTTGACCGTTCGACCACGAAAGCCAGAAATAATGCTTTTAAAAACATTTTCATTTTTTTTCATATTTTTCCAAAGTAAACAAATGTAAAAAAAGACAATTAATTTACGAAATTTTACGAAACCCATTGCGAAACGGATTACTTTCGAATTAATTTTAATTTATAAGTTTAAACATTATTATTTTTAATAGATACTCGTATTCGTGTAGATACTGTTTTTTATATTTAAAAAGACCTTCAATCCATATTGGACTGGGGTAAGAAATGGCTAGTAAATTTTAATGCTTCTAAAACGAAGCTACTCTCAATTAACAATCATCGACAATCTCACCTACCTCCCATTAGCATGGACCAGGCTTGCCCCCCAGAGAGTAAAACACTACGCCTCCTTGGTCTCACACTTTCAGCGGACCTCAAATGGAATGATTATATCGAATCCATTGCTAAATTCGCTGCTATGAAATCCGGTTCTCTGTGTAGGGCCCGGAAGTTTTTTCCGTCTAAATCTATCCTGCACATTTATAAATCTACCATCCGCCCGTGGATTGAATACTGCTGCCATATCTGGTCGGGTGCCCCTGCTGTTCTCCTCGGGCTTCTCGATAAGGTTCAGATGAGGGTCTGTAATGTCATAGATACCGACTTGGCAGACCGTCTGCAGTCTCTCTCCCACCGGCGAGACGTGGCTTCCCTGTGTCTCTTCTATAAATACTTTCACGGCTTCTGCTCCGATGAACTTAGATCACTGGTGCCCCCTAAATACGAATTTGCACGAGATACTAGATTAGCAACTAGATCCCACCCTTTTACAGTGAAACCGATAAAATGCAGCCGTAACTTCTACTCCAACAGTTTCTTTCCTCGCACTTCCCGACTGTGGAATTCTCTTCCAAACGATTGCTTCCCCGACGGCTACAATCTCCAGGAGTTTAAATGTAAGGTCAATAGACACCTCCTAACACACTAACCTGCTCCCATTCTATCAAAAACTATTCCCATCTGCCCAACCCTCATACTCGCAATCCTTACTCATCTGTCACCTTCCTCCTGTCATTCCCTATGTCTAACCACTCCTTCTCTTTACCTTCCCCTATGTAGCCCCATGCGTAATAGTGGCAGTGGAATGCCTTGCTTGGGGTGAGATGATGAAAAAAAAAAAAGAAAAGTTATATCCATTTATATCTACCAGCCTGAATAATCGAGATTCGAGGAGTTCACTATTAATAGTAATCCTGTGGATAGATTCTTCCACCTAAGCTTCAAATATTTGCAGCTTTTGCGTGATTACCACGGGTTTCTCTAATTAATAGTCTTCTTGGCAGGGTTGTTAGTTTCCGTGAATAGATTTGGCCTGGGGTTGCGTTTGAGATATGCTCTTTCAATTTGAGGTTGATACTGAGTTTGTCAATACTTGTGATGATGTTTTATAACCTAACCCGGCTTTAAAATTCTTCACAACTTTATCCCTAGCTTCTCTGTAAGTCCTTTGGTATTCATAATGCAGTTTGTTTGTTAGCCTTATCTATCGAAGTAATAAAGCCGCCGTTGAAATAGGTGTATTTAAATATAGAGTGTAAAATCAAGAGAAATAACTATTATTCTTGTCTTGTATTTACGCAAATAAAGTTATCATAACAAGTGGTTTCTATATTTATTTAATCATTTCAAGCAATAAAATAAAGCCGCTGCGACGCAGTGATTACTATGTGTAAGAGAATATGGGAAAAATGGATATGGAGACAGAGAACGATAAATAAAAGGAATTAAGAAGACATAAGATAATGATTGACGTTGCACTGCAATTTTCGATAATAAAATATGACTTGAAACAAAAAGCCGGAATGAGTTCCAAAAGCGTGATAATTCGAGAAAAGAAACTTAGCATGGACCTTAAAGTTATCGTAACTATAAATGATGAAATCTTGCAATTCGAGTCATCTGTTAAGTGCCATACGTGATACACGCTTGGGCGATCATGTCTCGAAAGAGACATGACTGACTGGGCAGAAGATTATCCCGCAGTAGGTTGCCATTGCTTTCTGCGGTAGACTGGTTGCCGACCAAGGCTATCGAACCCAATCTGTCCTGTTATTTAACCCATAACTGGAAGGAAGAGACGGATTAATACCTTTCCCAAGGGTATTTGTGCGTAAGTGAATGCAAGATATTAAACTGGAATTCGAACTCGGCACCCCAATTTGTCGTTCCGAGTCGATATCCATTGCACCACAAAGCACATCCAATCTAGTAGCAAGCCTAAATTCACGCGGTCCGGGCACCGGTTGAAAAGAAAAAAGAAAGCTTGTCAGTTACCATGAAAATATTTGTAGAAAAGACAGAAGGAAACCACAATGGATTCAACTGGAATTCGATCTCGGCTCCCCGGCTTCTCGTTCCGAGCCGATATCCACTGTACCACAACGCACACCCTCGAGTACTGCGCATAAATCGAAAAAGTCCATGTATTATAAAAGAAAGTTAATTAAAACAATACTTTGAAAGAATATATAGAAAATATCAAGCTAGATTATAGCGGAGAGAAAGTACCTGAAACCGAGATGCTAGGTCAGGACCAATAACATTGCAGATTTTTCTTTGAATTTTCTCAAGGATCTCTAAATATATAGTAAGAACACCGAATGGTAGACTCTTAAATATGCAAGATGAATTCTAAAGAAAATAATTGTCTAGCAGTGGACCCACTTTTTTGAGTTTCAGACCTAGAAATTGATTCAGTAAAAGCTTAACACTTTATGACAGAAGAAAACGTTATCCCGAGAAGGCGCAACGAGTCACTCACTTAAAGGTTAGCATCAGCCATTCGGATGGTAAACAGAAATGTTCTCTTAGATCTAAACTTATTTATAAATGGAAATTTGTCTGTGTGTGTGTCCGTTACCTATAGACTCCGAAACGGCTGAACAGATTTTCTTGAAAATTTATACAGTTTCACTATAAGCGTCTGCGAGTGTTCTTAGCTAGGTTTTGTGTCGAGGTACTCCACATAAATATCGAAAATCGATAATTGAACAAATCGGGTTATAGAAGGAGTGGTCCGATTTTAATCAAATTTGATACACTCATAGGCAAAGACATAGGAAACGATATTCAGAATATTCAAGGTTACAATTCTTACAATAGTGCAGAAAATCAATAATATATATATATATATATATATATATATATATATATATATATATATATATATATATTAGGCAAGATGTTTGTGCGTGTGTGTGTCTGTTTATCTGCCTTTATGTCTGTATTTTTTCAGCTCTTTTATTTTAGTTTTTGCTTCGGTTTTGGCTCTAAGTAGGTATAATTGTGGTTCTTAGTCTCAGCCATGTTACCATTTACTGAGAGGACTTATTTAGCCTTCAAAATTCAGTTTTCGACAAAAAAAATTTATTTGATATCGATACCAGGAAATCAAAATTTGACTTATATTCCATTGATTTTTCTTTCAGTATACGGTTTCACTTTAACTGGAAACAACTATTGCTTTTTGGTCTTTCGTGCCAACGTCTAAAGAGTCTGAGCTCCAGGACCATGGATTAGTTTTAAAGCTTTCATTACACCCGAGCAACGCCGGGCTATACTGCTAGTTATTAATACAGAGATGTTTCATTTTGGGAATGGTTAAAATTAACAAACTATTACTTGTCACAGTAAACAACAAATGGAGGTAATTTTTAGATCCCCTGCCAGTTTGACCTAATCAAAACTATCAGACATTATTAGAAAAAATAAATAGTTGTGACATCGTTATAGACGCCGAGGCGAGAACTGATGAGGAAGTCCCATTTATTCTTTTTTGTGGATGTACACGCACACCGTACTGCCTAGTAAGAGAATAACAAGCTTAGCGATGTCCTTTCGAGATTCAAGAATATCGATTTCTTGAGAGACTTTCTTCGACAAAACAACTGATAATATTTAATGAAATTTAATTTAAGTAAACGTGTGTTGTTGCTTAAACTGATCATATGTTCTTTAATCTGATTAAAGAATTGCAAATATTAGTTTTCTGGTTATATTTCAAGGACTTGTACAATGACCTTTAAGTTTTGAATGTAATTCGTTAATCTGCGATTGTAATCTTGAAGGATGGCCTTCGAGTTTGCGGTGACAGGGCTCTTAAATTATTCTACCCTATCGATTATTTCTTTTAATATCAACACCGATATTATTGAGTAATATATTTAGTTCTTTTCTTTTCTTTTGTCAAATCCAAGATCTCGACCGACATTTTTAACTTGAATTACGCCTCATAATCGCTACGTTGTTGCTTCATTTTTTCATCTCTTGAGACAGAATTAATTATTTAGTCAGCACTTTTGGTGACGTCTAAATTATTGCCAAAATTGTAGACATCAGGTAAGCCGGTAAACGGACGGGAGTAAACGTCTATTATTTCACGTATTTGAAAATACGTGAAATAATATAGTAATTTGAAGAGTTTGTTAGATGGCATCTCAGATTTTATAATTCAAGTTCATTTTCTTTTATCAATTAAATTCGCATTAACCATCCAGGTTAGTAAAACGTTCATGATATATTCATTTTTATAATTCTCTGTCTATGGGCTCTATCTTTACAGTACATAGGGATACATGGCTCTCCACAATTTTCTGTTTCATTTTCTTAATCAATTTTGTCTTTTTGCTATTTCTCTTAAACCCTGTCCTTATAATTTACTCAAGCTCACTAAGTAGGTTTATGCGTTGTTTTTCTGTTCTTCTTACCTTCAATCCCTCTTGTGAGTATCAGATTTTCTAAGCCGGCTTTCTTCATTATGTGCCCTAGAAATTTCAGTTGTCTCTTCCTGGTATTAAGTGATATACGGATATACTATCTTCTTCTTCTTCTTCTTCTTCTTCTTCTTCTTCTTCTTCTTCTTCTTCTTCTTCTTTGTGCATTCGCTTTTTTAGGACGTAGGCGATCATGGCTTTCCATATCTCCCTATCCCTGGTGACTCTTAGCACTCTTTCTCCTGTTACACCACACAACCCTCGTTCTGTCATCCACCTGATTAGGTCTTTCAAATATGTTGTCCGCTGCTTTCCCTTGTCTCTTTTCCCCTGTCTGGCCTGTTAGTATCTGGTTCTCCTCATTGCATGTCCTAGGAAGTTTAGGAACTTTTCCAAAACCTCATCATTGCTCACATGCTCGAGCCATGATATCCGTAGCATACTTCTGTAGAACCACATTCCAATTGCTACAAGTTTTTCCTTCAACTTTGATGATATTGTCCAGTATTTACTACCATATTGAAGAACTAACATCACATAGCAAGCCAGTTCTCTTTTCTTTTTTTCTAACGAAATTTTTCTCTGATAGTCTACCCAACTTCTGGAACGCGTCTTTCACCATGCCAATTCGCCTTCGGGTCTGTGTCGCACTTTCTGTCTTCTGTTAGAACATTTCCTAGGGATACCTGGATATACTAATTAAATATTACAATACCTGCCTTGATTTTAAATAATTAGAGGAATTTATTTGGTATGGGTTCGTAGTCTCGGTTGAGTAAATGAAAAGAGTGAGGAATCGGAGAGCGGAGTTCGAATTCAAATCAAGTTCTTTACATTCATTTATGTACCCTTGGAAAAGCTATGAATTCGTCTTTTGTGCCCCTACCTATGGTTAATTAGCTAGAAAACTCTGAATCCAAAAAGTAACTATGCGTTTAATAGTCAGTTAAGTGCCATACGCCTGGGCGATCATGTCCCCAAAGAGACATGACTGACTGAGCAGAATATTCTTCCCCAGTAGGTTGCCATTGCTTTCTGCGGTAGACTGGATTCCAACCAACGCTATAGAGCCCAATCTGTCCTGCTATTTAACCCATAGCTGGAGGGAGAAACGACGGATTTATGCCTTTCTCAAGGGTATTTGCGCGTATGTGAATGCAACGAATTCAACTGGAATTCGAACTCGGCTCCTCGAATTTTCGTTCCAATCCGATATCCACTGCACCACAACGCCCCATCAATAATTGTCCAAGCGGAGTGGGTAGGGTTAAAATTCTGAACCGATAATCAATCATGGAGCGGTTCCTTCAAAGAAGTAATACAGCCCTAGATCTGTTCAATTGAGATTTTATCGCCAATATCTCTATTCAGATTCGTATCAAGATAAATGCATAAAATTATCGTAAATTCATAGACAAGAATATACTTTTAGTGTTACAGTGGAAAATACAGAAGCTTTAATGTAAAGATTATACTTAGTCAAGACAGTCGACACTCACATTTTGCAAAGTGACCACGGCTAAAAAGATTTTAAAGACACCATTTTAAATGAAATATTTCCAGCAGCAATAAGAAAATGATTTCCTACAGAAGGATATTGAGAATACCATGACCGGACCTTGTGTGGAAAGTAGAAGTTTTAAAGAAAACAGAAACACGGGGGACACTTATACTTAGAACCGGAAAGGATTAGTTGAATTTCAAAGATATATAACAAGGAAAGAAGATTTGTAGAATTTGATACTCACATGACATGCTGAAGATAAGACGGAATGTGAAAAGTAAAGAATAAATTAGTAAACCAGATTTTGTGAATGAATGGAGGAAGAGAGAGTAAGTGGTATGGTAAAAAGAAAAGCTTAAATTCGTTTAAAAATTCTTAGGATCTGAAAAAGGACAGGGCGTATAACAGCCGAAATATCGTAAACATAGCAATAAAGCAGTATTTACATGATTCGGACTATTGTTCTTATCTTTGTTGCTATTTGTACGGCCATTGTATGCTCCGGCCTTCTTTAGGTGCTAGGAATTTCGAACCGAACCATTATTATAATCACTGGGGCATATGAACTCTATTCCTTACGTAGTAGTGCCTCTTTTGGTAGTCATGAGTTATCTCCCTCTAACTCTGTAAGTTACTTGTTCACCACTGCTGTAGCATGGTATTGAACTCACAACTCTTTGGGTCAAGTCACAGGAATTAAACAACATCTATATCAACTGGGCCATGTGTCCTTAAGGATGGGAACCGGTGCATTCAACACGATATAGTCATAGACTCCTTACGTTTACAGCACCTGGAATTCCAAAATGGTCACCCATTTAAGTATTGACCAGGCTGTGTGACCATTTGGGAATACCAGGTGCTGTAAACGTAAGGACCAAGAAATATCCACCGGTCCTCCAGGTTTGGGGGTTGGGTACAGAGTTAACAACCCTGCCCCGTAAAAATCAGTTTGTTACAGAAACAATAACAAAAAGTTGCTGCCCTATGCACCATTGGGTGTGATGGATAAATGATGATGATGATGATGATGATGGTTGGTGGCATGGTCTCTTCCTTTTACACCTGAAATGGCTGGTTGTAATCAGGAGTAGCCGAACCGCGGCTTTTGACCGCATATGGCTCTTAGATCTTTAATATGTGGCATTTAAAATTATGTTGGCTGAGCTTCTTTTTTCATTACGCTTAAAATAAATAGTAAGAAATAATATTTCAAGCTTTATAATTATTTATTTTTTATGAATCGAGAACTTATTGGATTAAAACGTAAGTTTAATTACTAGGCAAGTGATGAGATTGATATACCCCAGTGATTGTAATAAAGGTTTCGGTTTGAAATTCCAAGCACCTGAGGAAGGCCGGAGCGTAGAACGGCCGAAACTTCGTACAAATGGCAACAAAGATGGGGACAATAGTTCGAATAATGCAAATAGTGTAAATACTACCTCATCTCAGAAATATAGACAAATGGCAATAAAGATAAAAAAAAAACAAAAAACAATCCAAGCAGTGTAAATAATGTAAAAAGAAATGATTTCTAAAAAAAAAAAAAAGATGTAAAGAACAATGATTGCCAAAATTGTATATATGAGGTAACCCAGTAAACGGATGGGAGTTCCACAGACGGAAAGTGCAAAAAGAAAGCTGATGGAGTAGAAGTTTCATTTGCATTTAGCTAATTCAATAACAAACGATGCGGAACCTTGATGCAAATCTTGCGGCGCAATTAAATTCATCATGCAGTCGGGAAACTAGGAAATAAAAAGCTCGTCAAAAGATTTGCCATAAGAATATATTTGTAGAAAATACAGAGAGAAGACACGTCACATAGGTAAGAAAGTGATTGGAATCGAGATGCCAGATCAGGACCGATTATACTGCAGATCTTTTTTTGGTTGATTGTTGGTTTGTTTAACCAGCATGTCGACCTTCTTTGAGTCATTTAATGCTGAAAATCGGGAATTTTGTTCTTTTAAAGTTATTTGTCTTCACGTTTTTAATTGCTATCGAGGTTTTTTGCCTTCAAACTTTTAATTGCTTTCAAAGTTGTTTGTCTTTGAACTTTTAATCGTTTTCAAACTTGTTTGCTCGAAGTTGTTTGCCTTCAACCTCTTGGTTGTTTTCACAAGTTGTTTGTCCTCAAACTTTTAATTGCTTTCAAAATTGTTTGTCCTCAAATTTAATTGCCTTCTAATTTTTAATTGCTGATCACAGTTGTTGCTTGGTCACAAGGTTATACTGAACACAATACACCGCCCCACACACAGCTGGGAGGGAGCAGAGTGCCCACATCCCTCCTATTCTTCTTTAGATTTTGTCAAGAACCTCAAAATAGCAGGAGTACCAGACATAGCAACAGTATTCAATGCCCGGACGAAATAATACATTTGTAAATGCTCACGATAAATTCTGACGAGAAAAATCTTCTGGCACGGCACAGTGACCCAACTTTCCTTGCAGTAGGTGCAGTTACTAATTCGATGTCGTCGCTGTACTTCAAGTCAGTTGAAAACGTGAAGCCAAGAAGGTGCTCTAATCTTGATCTCCATGAACCTAACGTCAGCCATGATGATAGCGGGCAGAAAAGTGACATAGCATATATCTTTTGTAAAAAACCGTATTTAGCACCTCAGTAGCTAGACATGTATAGGCATTCAGAAATAGATACGTGGTTTATTGGTAGCGAACCTGATTGCTTATACTTTTACGGGGTTCTATTTTAGTCTATTAAAAGACAGAAGATTTTTTTTTTACTTTATAGATTAAAAAAAAATACCTTTACATCTCTGCAAATCAGTTACTTTTTAAAGCGATTGCTTAATGAAAAAGCCATGATTTCCTCTCGTGCCGTGAGTAAGGGTGATGGGCTGATGGGAAGACGATATGGGAATACTGACACTCGTCCGGAGAAAGCAGTCAGACTCACAGACATTCGTAAAAGTGCTGCAACGCTATAAGTAATTTGAAATGCCGACAAAGTAGATATAAGTAGGCCTCCAGGTAGGTATTTTTTGTCCTGTCTTGGCGGGAAAATGCTTTTTAAGGTATATCATAAGAGTCTTAATGGTTTGCGCATAACTCCACACGCACACACTTATTTAATAAAAAAAAAATGTAGATATAAATGAAAGTGTCTATGTGTATGCAAAGAAATGAAATCGACTAATGGACTTTTCGAAACGGAAATAATGATCCTATTCTAGCTTGAGTTAATAATATCGAATACGTGTGCTTAGTAAGGTACAATGTCAATCACATGGGGCACAGGTTATAGATTAAGTTATATTTGTGATCATATTTCAAGACGTGGATTCTGATTACTTTACCGCAGTAAAAGCGTTGAAATGGTTAAATGTAACCCTCACTTCTACTTCTTCAGTTTCTTTTCTCACAATTCCCTCCTGTGGGACTCCCTACTGTTTAATTGCTTCCCTGATGAATACAGTCGTCAAAAGTTTAAATGCAAACTTAATCACCGTTTTCTATCTTTTTGAACCCCATTAATTATTTTGTCCTTTTCTCAATTCTTCGTATACTCAGTTTGTTTCTCTCACTTTCACACCCTGTAACACTCTGCGTACTAGTGAAATTCGTGCCTTGATTGGGGTGAAACAATTAACGTTTTAAGGGCTATGTTCTTTCTAAACATAGGCGATCATGATCCTTCACACGTCCCTTTTTTATTATTTTTATTTATCAGTTGCTCAGACTACCTACGAAAGTTAGTAATTTGGTAGCGAGTTGATTTCTCCACGACTTAGAATTCAAATGTTTCGTTCCGTCTTCTTTACAGAGTTCTCAAATATTACATTTTGATCGTCTAATCTGAGAGAGAAGTGCCAAAAATACTTTGATCTCATTCAGCGCACTCGGATATTTTGATCCGAGGATGAGTAAACATATCCTCTGATTTAGGGGAGAAAAATCAGCAACAGACACTTTGATTCGAGCAATAAAATACAGATAATGTGATCTTCGATAAAGCACACTGATATACTATTCTTAGGCAGAGATGCCAAGAATGACACTCATCTTTGGCAAAGAACAGAAATGTTCCAACCGACCGTAGAAATGCCATCAATGGCACTTTGACCGTAAGCAAATGATTATCTGAGTTTCGGTAGAAATGCCGAGAATTTGCTTTTTCGATACTTGACAAAACGCACAGACACACATAACACACGGATACTCTTATCTGTAGGAGAGCAGAGAAATGCAGTGATTTTAGGCATAGGAGCAAGCTTTCTGGTCCAAGGCCGAGATCACAGATATTTGAGCCCTAGTTAGAAGCGCCAGGAAGTGATACTTTGATCCTAGATTCTGGTAAAAGCCAGGAAAATAGCACTTTGAGCTTAGATTCGTGTCCTAGTGAAAAGAGCTTGGAAGTGGCTTATGACCCTAAATTTGAGTCCTAATTAAAAGAGCCAGTAAGTGGCACTTTGATACTAGATTTGAGTATTAGTTAAAAGCGCCATTAAGTGACAACTTGAGCTTAGATTCGTGTCCTAGTGAAAAGAGCTAGGAAGTGGCTTATGACCCTAAATTTGAGTCCTAATTAAAAGAGCCAGTAAGTGGCACTTTGATACTAGATTTGAGTATTAGTTAAAAGCGCCATTAAGTGACAACTTGATCGTAGATTCGGGTCCTAGTTAGAAGCACCAGGAAATGACATTTTTTTTTTTAGATTCGGAAAATAATTAGAATCACCAAGAAATAACACTTTTCTCCTAGATTCGAGTCTGAATTAAAAGCACCATGACGTGACACATATGCTAGATCCGGGTCCTAGTTAGAAGCACCAGGAAATAACACTTTTCTCCTAGATTCGGATCTTAATTAAAAGCACCATGAAGTGACACTGATGCTAGATTCGGGTCCTAGTTAGAAGCTCCAGGAAATGTTATTTGATCCTAGGCAGAGAATACTGATACGCTAATCTTTTACAGAAATTCAAGGAATGACACCTGTCATTTTCTTAGGCAATGGTTATATAAAGAAATGCTAGGAATGTCACTTTGGTCGTAGGTAGAGTGAGAGAAAGACGTTGGCATGTGTAGTCGGAAAAAAACACTTTCTTGGACGTTAGAATCAATATGCTGATGGAAAAAAATGATGAGTCGATTACAAGAGAGCAATTTTATTTTATGGGCGTTTAAATTAGCGAATGATTTCTTGACCCATTTAGCAAGAGATTTTAGGTCATTTTTTCAGCTCACTTTTCAATTTGTCCTTGCCGGCACTTGCGTTTCCTATACAAGAAAGGTTATTTTTAAATTATTTTTTTAAACAATGTTTTTAATAGACACCCGCATTTGAGTAGATACTCTACCTTTTTATAATTAGTCGATATATTTATATCCACTGGCTTGATTTATCGATTATTCAGGCTAGTAGATATAAATAAATGTATTGTTTAATTATAAAAAAAAACAAAGAACAATTTTCTAGAACATTCTAGAAGTTTCAAGAGCTTTTGAGAAGTTTCTAAAAGTTTCAAGAATTTCCAGAATTTTCTGCCTGCCAAGGACGAAAATATGAAGGGATACTTATACATAGAATGTACAGTAATTTACACTAGACGGAAATCGTGAAAAAAACCTGGTCACTTCGAATTATCAGTTGTCTCTCGTTTGTGATCCTATAACTATAAATCGTATAACTATATCCTATTGACTTGGCAGACCGTCTGCAGTCTCTCTCCCACCGGCGCAACGTGGCTTCCCTGTGTCTCTTCTATAAATACTTTCACGGCTTCTGCTCCGATGAACTTAGATCACTGGTGACCCCTAAATACGAATTTGCACGAGATACTAGATTAGCAACTAGATCCCACCCTTTTACAGTGAAACTGATAAAATGCAACCGCAACTTCTACTCCAACAGTTTCTTTCCTCGCACTTCCCGACTGTGGAATTCCCTTCCACACTATTGCTTCCCCGACGGATACAATCTCCAGGAGTTTAAATGTAAGGTCAATAGACACCTCCTAACAAACTAACCTGCTCCCATTCCTCCTGACATTCCCTATGTCTAACATTCATTCCTCCTGACATTCCCTATGTCTAACCACTCATTCTCTTTACCTTCCCCTATGAAGCCCCATGCGCAATAGTGGGAGTGGAATGCCTTGCTTGGGGTGAGATGATTAAAAAATAATAATAAATAAATTTTTGAATCATATGTTGTTTTGTTCCTAATCTACGTAAACAAGAATGTTTACCTTCGACTGTTTGCAAAATATGAATAGCTGAATTTCAGAAATATCATTGTCCTAGTTATAAAAGTAAAGTCTGAAGGAAATATTAGTTATTTTTTCAAACTTTCAAAGTATAACTGAATATGAAATAAAAGTTACTATCCAAGGACAAAATAGTGTTAGTGATACCAATCAAATCTAGAAAGATTAGTATACGTTGCTATTTAACCAATAGCTAGTGTGTGGGTGCTTTTTTGGCAATTGATATTTTTTTCCTAGATTTATTTCAATAAAGAGCAAACAGCTTCATCTTGATTTATTTTCCTGTAATGAAAACCGTTTAAGCTAACCTCATATATTTGGTGGCATTTAAAAGACGGATGGAATTGAGTTAAAATTCTTTATCATTTTGTTTCGTTCATTTTTGCAAAAACGACCTCGTGATATGCACGAATCCATCTCAACCTAGTTATGGGTTAAATAGATTTGGTTGATTGGTTGTTTTTTTTTATGGCATATCAACACCTCGGCGGGTCATTTATTGCCAACTAAATTTTATTTATTTATTGCTTGTAATACCTTTTTCTTTCAACAAATTATTGTTGTTTTTTTATATAAGTTTTGTGTCTAGCTAATACTTTTTCTTTTCGAGTATCAAGATTCATTGGGATTTGTTTTTAAGGGCAGGGTTCCCAAGTCCTACCCTGTTATTTAACTCATAACTGGAGAGAAGGGACGGATTAATACCTTTCTCACGGGTACCAGTGCTTAAGTGAATGCAGTGTATTCAACTGGAATTTGAACTCGGTTCACCGATTTCTCTTTCCAAGCCGATATCTACTGCACCACAACACACATCCGTCATTAAACGCTTACAGCACTTGGTATTCCCAAGCGGTCACCCATCTAAGTGTTAAATAGTGGGGTCTATAAACTTGAGAGAAAAAGTTTTGCCAAATCACGTAGACAGCAATGTGAAAATACAGCACTCAGTTTCCCTGTACAATTCCTAGATAAAATAAAGAAAATCAGTGTGGCATCATGACCGCCTATGTCCAGAAAAGACGTTATTTTTTTAAACTCTAATAAAGGGAAGACTGATAAATTTACAAAGAAATGAAAACTAGTTAAAGAGAGAGACAGAAAATATTTATTTCGATAAATCGCTGTTGCTCATCCTCGACGTTCAAAGCCCTTTCAGCGAAGTAGGCAAACATAGCTCTCCACTCGAACATAGCTCTCCACTCGAACATAGTTCTTTCGTTGACTTGATGAAAACTTGTCCACCCGTTTTTGTCATTATGATATTTCCATTGCCAATCTACTTTTGGTCAAATAGGATGAAGAAGATAGATTTTGAAAAAACAAACGGGCTGACAACTTCATTGAATGAACTGAAACAACATTCGGAGAGGCTAAGATATGGACACGCGATTGTGACATAGGAATGGAACTGGTCAGGCACTCATCTGCGCAGTGATACTGTAACCACACCCAGTCAGGGAACTGATGATAATGATAGATGATGATTTGTCATTATGGCTCCTGTTCTGCCATTATCCATTAAATACATTACCCGCAGCTACAAAGTAACTTTTTCTACCTTCATTATGCTTTGTAAATGTCAAATTCGCAAACGATTATTTCCTTATTATGGGCCCTAAACGTTTTCAGCTGTCTCCTTAACGATTGTGAGTACCAGGTTCTGTTTTATTTCCTATTCATCTTCAATAAAATCCCTTTATTTTTCATAAATAAAGCTATGCATCGGTTTATATGAAGAGAAAAGGCTGTGTTTCGTGCTGAGACTCGAGTGAGCCGACCAGGTATATCGACATCGTACGCTACTCAGACTATATGGTTCCCTTCTTGGCCGTACTGACAAGATCAAATGGAATACACAGCACTAAACTTGAGGCTGACATTGCTGCAGAAATTGCAGAAATGTTGTCAGTGTTGACAGCCAATCGCTTTCGGCGCTCTACTCTGTGTTTTTTTTTTCGTTTTTTTTTTGTCTAGATTTACTTCCATATCATTTTCTGTGTTCAGATGTGACCGCAAAGCAGTAGAGTTTTAAAACCAGAACAGGTGAACTGCAATTCCCGAGTATATTAGCGCCATATATCCTACACAGCTGGCCATGAGGCACCAGTTGTCCACCTTTGTTAATCCTCCAGCTTTGAGCTGGACTTGATTGCCCGAGCTTTTTGAAGCGCATGCCACCAAAGCATGTTAGAGACAGTCTGAGCCTGTCCACACTAAAACCCCACTCTCTTCTATGAAATCTTTTGGAACATATATATTTATAATAACTATATAAACATTATATGCTTAACTTATTTTAGATGCTTTCAAACGTTAATTTTTTGTTTCGTTTTAATAATATATGAAACGTTTGAAAGAAATAAACTGGAAAGCAACACAAATTAAAAATTGGCGGGTATAAATAAACAGAAATTTAAAACCAGGGGTTTCTTTCACGTAGAATAGGTGAGTTGCCTTTCCCGAGTTTTGCGCGCAATCTGCTCGAAGCAACGGGTTATGAGGCACCTGTTGATCGCTTTTTTAATCGTTCTGTTTGGAGCTGGATTTAATTGTCAGAAACTTTTTGAAACGCGTTTCACTACAGCATTTTATAGACAACCGGTGTTTGTCCACATTAACACCCCCTCTTTTCTATGAAAAATTTTAGAAGATATATATTTATCATAAAATACAAACATTATGTACATTACGTGTTTTAGAAATCTCAAAAATTAATTTATTTAAATAATATATGAAAATTTAGGTAGAAAATTAACAAGAGACACAAACATATTCGTGCATCAGTAATTACATATATCGGAAATTTTGTTCATTCTGAGGAAAACGGAAAAAAAATTAAAATATAAATTGGAATTTATGCTTAAAATATTCAGAGATTATAAAGCCATTATTCATAACATACAATAAAATAATTTATTCTGTCTTTTTGACAGAAGTAACACCTAAACTATGAATTGGCAAAAAAATTGATGAAGAGTAGAACATCCAAAATTAATGAATAAATCTTTAAATAAAAACAGAAAATAAAAATAATTAAATTATCAGGTTAGGTGTAGGAAAACAAAGAAATACGAATAGAAAATAAAACATGGCAACTGGGAAAAAATTGAAAGAAATAATAATAAACAATATATAAATCTGTCATCCGCCCGTGCATTGAATACTGTCGTCATATCTACTCGGGGGCCTCAGCTGTTCATCTCGGTATTCTCGACAGGCTCCAAAGGAGAATCTTTAATGTGATCAAACCCGACCCGGCAGCTCAACTCCAGCCACTTTCTCACCGACAGGATGTGGATTCCCTTTGCCTCTTCTATAAATATTTTCATGGCTTCTGCCCCGACGAGCCTGGCTCCCTGATGCCCCCTCCACAAGAAATTACTCGAGCGAACAGACATTTCATTGATTTTACAGTAAAATCAACCAAATGCAGTCGTCACTTCTACTCCTCAGCTTTATTTTCTCGCACCTCTCGCCTCTGGGACTCCCTTCCGTATAATTGCTTCCATGATAGCTACGATCTCCAAGAATTTAAATGCAATGTTAATTTCCATCTCTTATCCACTTGAGTCCAATTTTTCTCTCATCCTTTCCCCCAACACCCAATGTATCATGTTCTGGTGAAACTGGAAGTTTCTAGTCCTGAAAGAGCACGTTGGCGGTGAATGTAGTCATCAACGAAATAATCGTAATGAAAGCAATCAACAAAGAAGAAATTAAATTCTTGGATACGAATGTTCATAATATTTGATGGCAGTATCAATAAATCCACATTTCAAGTCTCTTCTGCACCTGTGTGGAAATTGAACAAAATTCACTGCCATGTAAGAAAAAATAGCTATCATATTAATTCTTTGCTACATACATGGCACTAGTATGCATTATTTCCCAACAAATTCGAACGGAAATGTTTTTCGTTTTAGCATGCACACATACACTAACTTTACCGACAAACACACACATTCATACATTTAACTACACAAGATTGTCTCACACACATATTTAAAAAATTATCCATAGCCATGACACATGTATCTTCACGCACAGATACATTTAAACAAACAAGCGTTTCTATACATACATACACTTGCATTTAGAAGAAACGTCTATTGCTTTATTACACGTGACATATATTTGACTAATAAAAATCAAACCCGGAACACTCTCTCTTATTTTTTTTTTTTGCCGGAGGGGGGGTATTAATTTTTTTCCATTTTTTTGTCTTTAAACAGATCTGTGAAGAAGTTTAATAAAAGTGAAACATTTCAGATTAATAGGCATTTTCTTAATTTGTTCTTTATTTATTTTACCACTTTGTCGGATTTCGATCCATATATTCAACTCATCTCGTTACTTTGTTTCTTCGTATCTTTCTCGACGCCTTTATTTCTGCAAGACACCTTTAGTTATTTCTAGGCGTTTTTTTTTGGTTGTGCAACTACGCACATAGCTAAATTATTACCATGGCTTGTTTTGGAAATCTCTAACACGTAGCAGACGTTTCGAGATACCTGCTCGGGAAATGTAGAAACATAACAGTTTAAATTGACCTAGCGTTGTTTGACGTAATTCAGTAACTTGACCCAAAACGTTGTGAGTTCAATACCTGGCCACAAGCATTGAACTTACATAAAATTGAGGAGTTCACTTACTGAAGGGAAATAACTGAAACTGAGATGTCCAGCTTGGTACTTCAGTGGACAAAATAAAGATATTGGTTCAAAATTCCAACGTATATCATCTGAAGAAGGCCAGGGCGTACACCGACCGAAACGTCAACGATAAAGATGAGGACAACAATCCTAACAATGTCAGTCAGTTAAGTGTCATACGTGATACACGCTTGGATGATCATGTCCCGAAAAAGACATAACTGACTGGGCAGAAGCTTTTTCTGCAGTAGGTGGCTGTTACTTCCTGTGGTAGACTGGTTGCCAGCCAAGCCTACAGAACCCAGTCTTTGTCATTTATCCCATAACTGGAGGGAAGTGACCCTTCCTAAGGGTATTTATGCGTCAGTGAATGCAAAGTATTCAGCTAGAATTTGAACTCGGCTTCCCGAGTTCTCGTTCCGAGCCGATATCAACTGCACCACAACTCACATACCTGACCATGTAGGTAGTGAAAATAATTACAATACCTCATCTATGAATTATAGGCAGATGCTGAAAATACTTTTGTAAGTGGCACTTACCTTTACACACTTTTTTCTTATCATACTTCATCGCTAGTAAATCCAACATAACAAACACAAAAGGTACTTACCTGAAAAAGAGAGAAATGAAAGATAAACGGTGACGTATAAATAAAAGCAACAACAAAAATAAGCTCTTTTAAAAGTGAGCATTTATCTAAACTTATTTATAAATGGAACTTTGTCTGTGTGTGTGTCTGTGTGTGTGTCTGTGTGTGTGTCTGTGTGTGTGTGTGTCCGTTACCTATAGACTCCGAAACGGCTGGACCGATTTACTTGTAAATTTACACAGTTGTACTATAAGCGTCTGTGAGTGTTCTTAGCTAGAATTTGTGTCGAGGTACCCCCCGATAAATATCGAACATCGATAATCGAATAAATCGGGTTATAGAAGTTGTCCGATTTTAATCAAATTTGATACACTCATAGACAAAGACATAAGAAACGATATTCAGAAGTTTCGATGTTGCAGTTCTTACAATAGGGCAGAAAATCGATAATATATATATATATATATATATATATATATATATATATATATATAAAACGCAAGATGTTTGTGTGTGTGGCTGTTTATCTGCCTGTATGTCTGTATTTTCTTCAGCCATTTTATTTTAGTTTTTGCTTCGGGTTTGGCTCTAATAGGTATAATTGTAGTTCTTAGTCACAGCCATGATACCATTTACTCAGACGACTTATTTATCCTTCAAAATTCAGTGTACGACAAAAAAAAAAACTTATTTGATATCGATACCAGGAAATCAAAATTTGACTTACATCCATTCATTTTTCTTTCAGTCTACGGTTTCACTTTAACTGGAAACAACTATTACTTTTTAGTCTTTCGTGCCAAAGTTTTAAAGCTTTCATTACACCCAAGCAACGCCGGGCTATACTGCTAGTTTTTAATACATTCAAAATTTTAAACACCACAAAAGATACTGTTACGCTAATTTCAGTACAAAAGACTTGCTCGTTATTTGTCGCAGACCTTTGGACGTACCACTAACATTATATCCCTTAATAAGCTCTTTTAACATTTAAATAAATCAACTATAAATATCTCCATTTCTTTTGAAATGTCTCTTCTAGTACCAGTGTTCACAAACCCTTCTATTCCACGAATTGCAATTCTTGGGAAAAATATAAATGAAATTATTTAAAATCTAATAGTGTTTTAAAAGAGGAGAGAAAATGCGATAACAAAATGCGCATTTCTATAACAAAAGTTGCCTTCCGGAAGCAAAGCAAAGTATTAAAAAATGAATATTTAGTTAGAAACAATTAAAAGGGTGCTTATCTCTCATATCTCATTTCTCTTATATGACAACGTATATTAGAGAGTCCCGTCATAAATGAAAAGAGGACTTCAGGCAACAAAAATGTGTTTTAACAGAATAATCCTGAGAATATCATGAACTGAACATGTGGGCAACAATGAAGTTCTGGAGAAATTAGAAACAAAAACGAAACTTAAATTTAGCACTTATTTCTAGGGTACTTAATGAGGAAAGTGGGCTTTTTTTTAACACGTACAGGACATGATGGCAAAGTAGGACCATGAAGAGCAGTGCATAAACTTCGTAACGAGCTTGTGCAAATGATTGACAGAACAGGAACAAGGAGAGATCGCAAAACGACAAACCTTACTAATATCCACAAGAGCAGGTAGTTGTGGCGAGCCATGATCGTTTAAGTCTTGAAGGGAGACGGCACATAGAAGAAGAATTTAAAATCGATCGAAAATCAACCGAAAGCCTCATGGCGATTTTCTAAGGATACCTTAGATGTGACACAAGACCGAATGTATGGGGCACTATTCAGTTATAATTTATTAGGCGAGACCAGCTTGCTATGAATAACACCACCGAAGTTCCCCCATTTTAAGTGATTAATTTTTCGCAATGAATTTAACGTTAGCTGAGTACAGAAGAAATTTGTTTACTTTTGTAAATGTGTGTTATTTACTTTTGATGCGCCATGTTCTTTCAGGACGTGGGTGAACACAGCTATCCCGAATGTATTTTCTTTTGTTGCTCTAATTAATTTGGTTTATTCGTTTATCAGACACCATCGTCATTATTTTCGTTCTTCTGCTATGATTAATTATTTTTTCGCTTCCCAATTGGCACTAACTTTTCTTGCCATGACAAAAAAGGGTCGCCTGAAAAGCTGACAATGATGCTCTCATGTAATGTGACAAAATGAGGGTTATTTTTCAACATAGCCAGATTTGTGGTCCACTACCTTCATCTATCCATCGGTGTTGCAGGGCTTGTATACCATTGGTGAAGAACTTTCATATCGTTTGTAAAAGAAAGACATCAATACAAGATACATCACAATCACTGTGATGCTGATTCCTAGCCTAGTGATTTTTTTCATTTTGAGGAACAAATGATTATCAAATCAGGAGAATTGGGAGGGTAATCAAGCAGTTCAAAGCCACACTAACAGAGAACAACCATTGAAATAACATGTGCTTGGAAAGTTGATCATGATTGCTATCATGTAAGTTGGCAAAATGAGGGTTATTTTTCAACATATCCCGCCTTGTGGTCCACTAACTTCATCCATCGGTGTTGCAGGGCTTAGATACCCTTGGTGAAGAACTCTTATATTGTTTGTAAAAGAAGATAGAAGATACGACATGATAATCACTGCGATGCTGATTCCCAGCCTAGGTTTACTTTTTCATTATGTGGAATAAATGGTAGTCAAATCAGGAGAATTGGGAGGATGATCAAGCAGTTTAAAAGCCATATTTACACACAGTAGCCATTGAAACGAAGAACCTATCCGCTGGAGTATTGTCCTTATAAAACAGTACACCTCTTGTCAGTTTTCCTAGTCGTTACTCTTTCGTAACTGCCTCAGCAAGTTTTTCATAGTCTTCTTAATTGATGGTGTGTCTCTTTTAAATATAGTCAATAAACACAATGCCTTTTGCATCCCAAAAAGCTGAGGTCATCAACTTTCCTGTAGATGAAAGTTAGAATCATTGCATGCAAGGTTTCACAGCTCTAGCATCGCTATTTCATAGTCCTCTTATGAAATTTTCGACCCAAACTCTGTATTCAGTTGCTGCGTCAGCGCTAACTGGGAAATATTTGAACTTTGAACCAGGCGTCCACGCTTGTGTTCTTTACATTAAAAACTGAACTTCTGTTACAACTCTTTCTTGTGGCTTCCACGTAGGTAGAAGTGTCAGATTTTTCCCGTGATGTGATCAGCCTGGTGGGCTGTTGATAAGAATTTTGGAAGATGTCACACACGCCAAAATAAGCCTTCATCATACACTGTTCAGTTTGTAAAATATTTTCAACTCTCTCACGAAAGGTGCTGAATTTTGCCCATCTTCGCTACTAATTCTCCTAACATTCTTTCTTCATTGAGCCCTCTGGAAAGAAATAGTGCTCTCATCTAATGTGGTCAAATGAGGGATATTTTTCGACATAGCTCACCATGCGGTTCACAAACTTCTTCCATCAGTGTAGTAGTTATAAGATCCCATTGGTGAAGAAGTTTCGTCCTGTTTGTAAAAAAATCATAAACAGCAGATGTGGCACCATCGTCACTGCGATACTGGTTCCAACCAAGTGTTTGTTTGCTTGTTTTGTTTTTTTTGTTTTGTTTTTGTTTGTTTTTGTTTTTGTTTTTTTGTTTTTTTTTTGTTTTTTTCAATATTGAGTAACAGATGATTGTCAGATGGGAGATATCAAGAGTATAGAAAAAGTGCTCATTTCAAATCCATAGTCATTCACAGTAGTCATTGAAGCAAAAAACTTGTGTGCTGAAGTATTGTACCGCTTTCAACAATACCACTTTCATTAGTACTCCTGGACATTTGATTTTGATATCTTTTCCTAACTGTCTTAGCAAGTTAGCATAGTACTCTCCACTAGTAGCCAATTTAAAATCTAGGCAATAAACACACTGACTTTTGCATCCCCCAAAAAACAGACCCTCGCCTTACCCTGTACATGAAACGATATTTGACGTCTATGAAGCAGACAGAGCGGGTTTTTAAGTACAAATATTGCTTCTTTGTCCCTTGCTCAAATTGATAAACCCAACATTCAACCTACCTTAAGAAACTTTCGAGGAAACCAGCTGGATCTGCGTCAAACAATATCAGATTTTCCCGTGATGTGATCAGCCTGGTGCGCATTTGATCATGTATAAAAAGACATGGCACTGACAAAAAAAGAAAGCTTCGGCATTCCTAGTTCATATTCTCATCTCTCTCATAAATAATCGTATAGCATTGTCTATTTGGTTTATAGCCAATCATCTACCATCCATCCCACGTAGTGAACACGACTAATAAACGTGGCGAGTACAGGGCACCCTAACCTTCGTAAATTTAGCTGCTCACTTTTGCACTGTTTATGCGCCTGGAACGCATGTAGCAATTATATCAGTATGAATGTCATTGGAGGCTAAAATCTTTTGTTTACAGGTACTTGGTAATATTACAATGTCAAATTTGTATATTTTCAAAAGAAACTGCTATTGGTTACTTTCGAAATAATGTTTAAACAGTCAAATGTTGTTTTATTTTTCTTCTTCTATGTGCCTTGTCCCTTCAGGACGTAGGCGATCATGGTTCTCCACGTCTCCCTATCCCTTGTGGCTCTTAGTATGTTTGCTCCTGTTACTCCTGGCAACCCCCGTTCCGTCATCCACCTGATCAGACCCTGCAAATATGTTATCCGCTGCCTTCTTCTGTCTCTCTTTCCTTCTATCTGGCCAGTCAGTATCAGGTTCTCCAGGATCTCCTTCCTCATTGCGTGCCCCAGGAACTTCAGTTGTCTCTTCCTGATGCTCACTATTAATTTACTTTTTGTTGCCATTCTTTCCAGCACCTCATCGTTGCTTACATGCTCAGTCCACGATATCCGCGGCATCCTTCTGTAAAACCACATTTCCACTGCTTCCAGTTTTGTCCTCATTTTCGATTATATTGTCCAGCATTCTCTGCCGT
This sequence comes from Ascarosepion bandense, assembly GCA_037127315.1. Taxonomy (NCBI): domain Eukaryota; kingdom Metazoa; phylum Mollusca; class Cephalopoda; order Sepiida; family Sepiidae; genus Ascarosepion; species Ascarosepion bandense. Next base: position 1,772,376 of record JBBBDQ010000410.1, on the reverse strand, counting down.
ATTGAAGAACTGACATCACATAGCAATCCAGCACTCTTTTCTTTGTTTCTAGTGAAATTTTCCGGTGTGTTAGTACTTTACTCAGCTTCTGGAACGCGTCCTTTACCATGCCAATTCGCCTTCGGATCTCTGTGTTGCACCTTCCATCTCCTGTTAGAACACTTCCTAGGTATTTAAATTTTTGTACTTGCTTGATTCTGGTATCCCCCACCTGTATTTGGCATTTTGGATTGCACCTTTTGCTGATGACCATGCATTCAATTTTCTTGAAGTTTATTTGTAGTCCTTTTTTGTCACTTTCCAACGCTACCTTCTGTAGGAGGTCTTGTAGTTTCCTTTCCGTGTCTGCAATCAGCACTGTGTCATCTGCTTATCGTATGTTGTTCAAGTTGTGGCCTCCAATAACAAATCCTGGCGTGTCATCTAGGGTCCTCAAAATATTCTCGCTGTACAAGTTGAACAAATCCGGTTACAAAACAAATACTTGTCTTACGCCTCTTTCTATCGTTGTAAATCTACTGAAATCGTTACCTGTCCGCATGCAGGCCGTTTGCTGCCAGTAGAGATTCTTGATTACTCTTACGTCTTTCCCAAAAATGTCGAGGTTGCCGAGCATCTCCATCAATTCTTTGTGTCGTATCTTGTCGAAGATCTCCTGGAGTTAGCCAAAGCGTCAAAAGATGACTCTGCAAAATGTCGAAATGTCCTTTTACTAGGGAGAAAGCACTGCCGTTATTAATAAGAAGGGTTAGAATTAATGCATGCAAGGTTTCACAGTTCTAGCGTCACTAGTCAGCGGTTGAGCTTTTCATCCCACTCTCACGTGCCCTGGAAAGTGTGTATCCACTGGATGAATTGTCTATTTTCCTGGGTTCTTAGACGTTAAAAGAAACCAGCAGGATCTGAATCAATGTAAGATTTTTTCCCGTGATGTGATCAGCCTGGTGTGCTGTTGATCTGGTTTTGGAAGACGTCACACCCACCAAAATAAGCCTTCATCATACACTGTTTACTTTGTAAAATATTATTAGATCTTTCACGGAAGGGGCCAAATTTTGCCCATTTTCAAGAGATGTCGCTACTAATTCTTCTAACCTTTCTTTATGCCGTGATATAGAAATATTCACTGTCATTTTGTTTTTGTTAGCTACAATCTCCATTGTATCGGTTAGAAACTCTTTCTTTTTTTACTTCGTTTATTTTCCAACCTCTTAATACGTTTTCTAGTTTCTTAATACAGCGGTACAAGGTTTCTAAAGATTTAATTAACTATTGGACGGTCACCAATCATGAATTATTCTTTGATTCATACTACACCCATGGGCGACAAGGTTCTACTCACTTAGAGAAAACAAAATCAGCAATCCGATTTTCTGACTCGTTCGTCATTGAAAATTCAATTTGTAGAAGTGTACTCTGACATCAGAGAAGAGAAATACTTTCAAGCGTCAGTTTTGTTTTTTGTTGCTTTGTTTTTGTTTTTCTTATTAAACATTGATGAAAACAAAAGTATATGACTCTCGAATAATGCCGCCGATGTGGTTATGTAATTAGACTTCAGGAGCAATTTCTATTTAGAGAATTTCTATTTAAACTAGCAATGATATCCAACGTTACACGGGTTCAGCCAAATCTATATCGGTATAGAATTGCCTGTTCTGCTGTTAAGAAGGTTGTTTCACTGTCAAAGACAATTTTTCTCATTGGAATCAATTTTTTTTCCCCAGAACAATGTGCATGAACTACTAAAAGTAAAGAGCTACTTATTTAAAAGGATATGTAGGATAACGTTTGTAGACTTAAAGAGGTAATGATTGTGATTCTGAAAGCATCATCTCGGGAGTTACACGAAGCAACAGTTCTTAAAAAGGTTTCTAAATAAAAATCCCTGTATAGAATATTCTTGGTCTGCTGCTTATACTAGACTAAAGTTGTTTAGCAACATGATAAAATGCGCACAGTATTTTGTATTGTTGAAGTCATTACTAACATTTTTGTTTTTTTGTCGAGATTTACAAATACAATATTTCGTTCAATTTCGTATACCAATCGATGAAATTTGAATAAACTGGTTTGTTTAGAAAAATACTTTTAAAAAATATCCTACTTCGTACTTTAATATTTTAATGTAATTTGACCTTATAGAACTTCATGATAAATAATAATATAAAAATGTGTTTTTCCTTTTTAACAACGAAGAATAGATTCTTAGGATTTCTTACTCTTGAGCATACAACATACAACTGACAGTGTGTAAATACAGCTTTCTGAAGCCAAATTCCAACTTACTCGCAAATCGAGACTGAGCTGGAAACTGGATTATTGTATATATATTAAAATCATTAAAAATGTCATGCAAAAGACAGTAGTACATTTCTATAAAATAAATATTTGTTATTTTAATCATTACATATTTTTTTAATAGTTTGAGTATTTTGTATGTTAAAAATAAAAGTTTTAATTTTCCCCAAAAATTATGGAAAATTTGTTGTACTAAGCTACGTCCTCTAGTAAAACCAACTGTACTTTGCTAATGTTGTTTTTGATAAGTCACTGTATGGCTATTTAAAGGGTGTAACGGATGAACGGACGTTGTAACAGAAGTCACAGAATATATATATATATATATATATATATATATATATATATATATATATAATATGTATATATATATATATATATATATATATAATTTCTTCTTTGCTCTTAAAAAGGAAAAAAAGAAATTTTTTTAGAAAAATATTGTTTACCATGAAGTCCCATAAGATTATATATATATATATATATATATATATATATATATATATATATATATATAATCTTATGGGACTTCATGGTAAAAAATATTTTTCTAAAAAAAAATTCTTTTTTCCTTTTTAAGAGCAAAGAAGAAATTCTTAGGATTTCTTACTCTTGAGCATGCAACATAAAACTCGCCATGCGTAAATATTTATTTATAGAGCCAAATTCAAACTTTTCAAATCGTTTGACCTTGAGATTTGTTTATAGTTCTCGAAAATGCATGACGAACTCGAAACTGGATTCTTATACACTACCAGCCATAATTAGTAGGCCATCCCAGTTTTTTTAAAAGAAATTATGTATTTCATACTATTTTTAATGAAAATAGAATGGTTATTTGTTGTTATTACTTTGCAAAATTTTATAAGGTAATCAGGAAGCCTTGGCTTCAGCCAGCCAATAAGAATAGACTAGTATGGGGAAGAGATCTTAAAAACTGGACAGCAGAACAGTTCACTTGATGCACATATTATTGTGCAGTATTAAAAAAGAACCATTCTATTTTCATTTAGAATTATCCACTTGGAAATAAATACTAAAAATAGTCTGAAATACAACATTTGTTTGAAAAAACTGGGGTGCCCTAATAATTATGGCCGGAAGTGTATATATAAAAACTAAAGACAAATATGCAAAAATCTATACTGCAATTTTATTAAATAAGAAATTATTATTCTAATCATTAAATTGTTTTTAAAATAGTGTGATGGCTTTGTACGTGAAATAATAGCACTTCTATTTTTTAACAAAAATTAATGAAAATGCACCCTATATAAAACCATTTGTACTTAGTATCCGCCTAACGGTTCACACTTCATCCGAAAAGTTGGTTTCGACTCGGTCATTCTGCTATTGAGCCAAGGAATGACTTCTTAATTTTAACACCTCCACAATCAAACTGCAATCTGAGATAACACATTTCACCTTCTATCATTATGGCTGATGTTAACCCCTGGTAGAGTGACTCATTGCGCTTTCACGGACTAATTTTTTCCCATGATATATAGAAAGAGTATATCTAATTCTAAGAAAAGTAGTAGCTAGCAAAATTTATTAATAGTGCCAAGCTTGACAACTTTTTTCTCCAGAATCTATGCACATATTTAACAAGCTTACCATTTGTCCATGCACTGAGTACTACTGTCACATCTGGTCTGGTGCTTATATAGAGAAATGTTACTGACAAGATTAAGAAAAACATCTTCAATATTATCCGCAACATTTCTCGTCAACACCGCTTAGATTAGATCAAATTGGAGTTAAAATGACCTACAAATATTTTGTTAAATAGAGCAAGGAATGGCTTGTTAAAAACGAAACTGCTTCCCTCTAATCGTAAAGGTACATATTTACTTAAAATTATTAAAAATAATTAATAATCCATTAAAAATAATGGTGAAAAAAATAAATTTAAATATACGAGCATATACACACAGGATTTGACTGACTTCCAAAAAAGATATTGGAATAATACTTCCCTACTTTTACACATTTCTGGATAACCGTTTCCCTGAGTAGGTTAATACAAATTTGAGCACAGAAAAAAATTAATTTTTCAAACCGTAAAAAAAATGAATTGATTATAAGATTAGACTGAACATTAGGAATACATTAAATTATTTTAAATTCTTCTTTAAATTTTGTAGATTATAAGTTGTCATTGAATTAAAATGTACGTACGAAAACGCAGACGAACATACACAACCACTTTGAATGAAACCGAAACTGTCTCGCGTGGATTAAAATATAATAGCATAAGGACACAGGATGTACTTTGTGGTGACGTGAATATCGACTCGGAATGATAAATCGGGGAACTGAGTTCGAATATCAGCTGACTTGCTTGCATTCGCTTATACACAAATACCCTTGGGAAGGGTATTAATCCGTCTCTTTCCTTTAGTTCAGTTTTGGGGTTTTGATTTCTGGCCACAGGTATATGTTATTATAAAACACTGATCAGCCTCTTCGAAGAACAAGATTAGGAAAGTAAAAGATAAACTCTTCCTAGGTTTAGTCAGGCCCATCTCTACAGTTGTGATGTGCTCAAGGAGCATAAAAACATTAAATGCTGTTATAACCTGATACAATTGATCACTAAATATTAGTCGAGGGAAAAGCGTCCAGATATGTAGTAAATATCACCATATATATATCACAATATATATAATATATATTTATTTCTGTGAATTACTAATGCATTCATTCAATTATATATATATATATATATATATAGAAGAAAATGACAAGAAGAAGACTATATTTTTCTCGCCTACACGTTTTGTCCTTTGATGGACTTTATCAAGGCGAAAAGACGAAATTAATCTTATTTTAAATAACTTCTCTATAAACAAAACATTATTGGTAACTGGGAACGCTCAAAAACTTTTCATAAGATTAACAGAAATTTTAAGATTTTTAAAATACATCATAGATCATATTCGAAGAGAATTCTTTAATGTCATGTTGCAAGATGTTAACATGACGGCAATTGTTTTCTTTTGATTTTTTTATTGTGTAAAGTCTGAGAGAGTATTGTTTGTTAAGGTGAAAAATAACCGGGGTGCAAATTGACAACCGTGGTAGTATCGGCTGACTGCGCTCTCGAAAAGTTTCTTTCTGAATAAATTGTTTTCTCTTTTTATGGGCGTGGAATTTTTTAAGTCGAAATTGTGGTCGAATTTATTTCTGTGAATTACTAATGCATTCATTCAATTATTATTTTGATGTCTCTTCTGTGTTCATATATACAGTTTTTTTTAGGTTTGTACATGCTTCTCCGATGTAATGAAGTTTAAAATATGCACCTGATGATTGGATAACGTACGAAACTCCAAGTCATGCCATCGACCTATGACAATATGTATATTTTTTAATATATATAATATAGCTCTGTTCATACATTTAGCAATGTTTTATTAACATCTGAATAGTAATACTATACATATGTGAACCCTCATATTTATATTTATTAATTCACTATATATATATATATATATATATATATATATATATATATACACACACACACGTGTGTTTTTGCTCTACTATTGTATTTTAGTACTTTCGTATTGAGCACTTTTTCTTGTGTTTGGTTCTGTTTTTTTGTTTTTTGTTTTTTTTTTACTGCGGAATATTGAATGTTTGTTCTTGTTTCGCTGGTTTCTTTTTTTCTCCCCTTTTATCCGACGACTTAGTACGCCGGATTGTAACGGATTTAGGTTCTGTTTGTTAATGGTTTTTTCGAAAGTTTATATTGGCATAAATTTGAGGAGTGCATTCTTACAGAGTCTAAGTAGTTATTATTATCATTATATATATATATATATATAGTGTATCTATATATAGTGTATTTTCTAAACATATATTGTTAAATATAACAGACAATGAATATTTTGGCTTTAATTTCAATTCAAAATAAGGACTAAAATTGTTCAACATTTGGATACTTTTTTATTATGCTGGTTCTAAGCTTTCGGCTCACATGAGCCATCTTCAGAGAGGTTATAGGGACGTTAACAGAAAGACATCTACCATCAAAGATGATATTATCTTGTGTTGACATAAAACATTGCTATGCGACGATAACAGTCCCCGAATAGCAGATGCAGGTCGTAATTTTGTAATGCGGTTCTATGACGTTACACAGCGTGAGAGACCGGGATATTAACAAAAGAACAATTTTGTCTTTATTTTCACCTGAAATTAAAGCTAAGAAACGATATTTAGAACGGCTCATGTTTAAACATAATAGATATTCATTGTTTGTTATATTTAACAATATATATATATACAGAGAGAGAAAGAGGGAGAGAGATAATTAACACAGCGACAAGTATATATAGAGATAGACAAACAGATAGCCGTTGAAGAAAATGCGATAGATAGATAGATAGATAGATAGATAGATAATGAAGTGACTGAGATAGATAGATAGATAGATAGATAGATAATGAAGTGAGATAGATAGATAGATAGATAGATAGATAGATAGATAGATAGATAGATAATGAAGTGACTGAGATAGATAGATAGATAGATAGATAGATAGATAGATAGATAGAAGTGACTGAAGATAGATAGATAGATAGATAGATAGATAGATAGATAGATAGATAGATAGATAGATAATGAAGTGACTGAGATAGATAGATAGATAGATAGATAGATAGATAGATAGATAGATAGAATAATGAATGACTGAGATAGATAGATAGATAGATAGATAGATAGATAGATAGATAGATAGATAGATAGATAGATAGATAGATAGGAGGATTAATATCAATCAGTTTGAAATCCTTACATCTACAGCAGACATGGTTGAATGCTTTACTCGAAAATTTACGTTCAAATTCACATTTAATTTATCTGGAGTAACCCCACCGTATTCCCCACCACTAGAACAGAACCTAAACTGGGTGATACATGCAAAAACCCCGTGTAAGGTTTCGGGCCTCATTTCTCAAACCTCCATAAAGCATGTGGACTTGATGGAATCCAAGTCATCGTACTAACGAAGTGTGCTCCTGATCTGGCTGCAAACTCTAAAACTATTGCTTTCTGCTTCCTGCTTTCATGCTTTCTGGAGATCTTCATACGTAGTTCTTCCTTTTAAGAACTCTCGTGAACCCTCTGAAGCCTTTAACTTTAACGCCCTATTAACCTCTTATCGTTTTTCGGCAAAGTATAAGCGGATGAGCGTTGTGGTGAAGTGGATATCGACTCGGAAAAAGAAATCTGTGAGTCGAGTTCGAATTCCAGTTAAATTCTTTGCATTCACTTACCCACAAATACCTTCGGGAAAGGTATTAATCAGTCTCTTCCCCTACAGATATGGGTTAAATAACATGACAGATTGGGTTCTATAGCCTTGGTTGGCAACCCCTCTACCACAGAAAGAAGTGGCAGCCTACTGCGGGATAATCTTCTGCCCAGTCAGTTATGTCACTTTCGAGACATGATCGCCCAAGTATGTATCAAGTATGGCACTTAACTGACTGACTGATACGCGGATCTAATCACGACTGAAGTAGTTTAGCATCTCACCTCTCATATCTACTCTGTGTTGGACAAAATGGCTTCTGATTTACTAACGTTCATCACTGACTATGTATGCCAGGCTCTTGATAATATTCGAGAAGCTCGTGCTGTTGCTCTAAATATCTAAAAATAATTTGACAGGGATTGGCATGCAAGTCTTCAATGTAAAATCAAGGGCTACGGTATTTCTGGACGATCGTTTGATCTAGTTGTTCCTATCGAATCGTGAAATGAAGGTTGTTTTAACGGGCAAGTTTCCACATGTTTTCGCATTAATGCATGTGCCCCTAAGGTCTTGCGATGTTTTTATTCTTCTTCAATGTTCTTCCTGTGTAATCAATTCTCAGGTAAGCATCTATGCAGTTGACACCACTATTTACTTTCGTCTCAATAAGAAAAGCTGACAAAGTAAACCTAGCTACTGCTCTTGAAACGGACCTCCAAACAGTGGTTAAATGGGGCAAGAAATAGCTTATAAATTTTTATGCCTTCAGAATGTTGTGTCGTGTCTCGTACCGTGTGACATCGGTCACCTGGATGTATGAAAGAACAACGTGCGCTAAGCACAGGAAGTTGTCATTATCACTGACTTCGTGAAGTAACATCTACTACTGCGAGAGACTGTAAATATTGTATATAACCCTTGGTTGGCAACCCGTCTACCACAGAAAGTAATAGCAGCCTACTGCGGGATAATCTTCTGCCCAGTCAGTTATGTCTCTTTTGAGACATGATCACCCAAGTATGTATCAAGTATGGCACTTAACTGACTGACTGATACGTGGATCTAATCACGACTGAAGTAGTACCACTCTGGTGTCAAAGTAGTTTATCTACCTTTCACTGTGCATCCATTCATTCCACTATACAACACAAAACAAAATTGCTCTCCTATGACAATCATAGAGAAACTTTTCCACCAGCCATGATGCAAGTCTCTTTGAGAGCAACCAACTGCACCTACTTCTTTATTTTTCAACCGACCCGAGGTAGAACGAATATACTGGATATATAGCTGCATCTTCTGCTTTGAAGTTTGGGTCTCTGTGCTGGGCCAGAAAGTTTTTCTCATCAGAAAGCATATTGCTATCATTTATGGATCTACCATTAGTCCTTGCATTTAATACTGTTGCCATATCTGGCCGGGTGCTTCTGCCCTTCATCTCGAAGTTCTCGACAAAATCCACGGAACGATCTGCTATGTAATTGGTCCTGATCTGGCATCTCGATTTCAGTCACTTTATCACCGCCGTAATGTAGCTTCCTTCTGTCTTTTCTACAAATATTTTCATGGCTTTTGCTCTGATGACTTTTTTCCTTGGTGCCTCGTCCACGTGAATTTCATCATGCTATTAGACTGGCAACTAGGTCCCACCTCTTTATCATTGAAATAGTTAATTGTAACCAACCTTTCTATTCCAACAGTTTATTTTCTCGCACTTACCGCCTCTGAAATTTCCTTCCGTTTACTTATTTCCCTGATAGCTACAATTTCCAAAATTTAAATGCCCCTTTAATTGCCATCTTCTATGTTCTCGAATCCCATTCATCTTTTATTCTTTCTTCAATACCTTTTTTTTTTCTCTCGCTGTAACCTACTGTACGTGGATTGGGGTGAAATGATTAAAAACATCAGATAAATGTGAACCGAAAGAGCCATATGTAACTGAGATATGAATTAATAGCATAGCATAGATAAGTAAATAGATAGATAAATAGATAGATAGATATTAATAGAAAAATGTGATAGATAGATAGATAGATAGATAGATAGATAGATAGATAGATATTACTGGTAAAAATGAGATAGATAGATAGATAGATAGATAGATAGATAGATAGATAGATAGATAGATAGATATTACTGGTAAAAATGAGATAGATAGATAGATAGATAGATAGATAGATAGATAGATAGATAGATAGATGATTTGTCTATAATTATTTGCAATGATACATATTGTTCAAGTTCTTTTCTTTATCTGTATTTTACAATAAACATGAGTGCAATGTCCGGACGATGCAAATAGT
>JBBBDQ010000410.1:1625000-1757500 GCA_037127315.1 Ascarosepion bandense | reverse complement strand
TCAGAATTTAATTCGACTAAAATATAGTTGTATAAAAATGTGCTCAATACATATATATCGTAAAGCTTTTAAATATTTTTATTTAGAAATCAGTCGATTACACATCAACGGTATTCGAAATGTTGAAGGCAAGGTTGCATAATTAACTGACTTACAAATGAATATATATATATATATATATATGTATATATATATATATATATATAGTTATCCGCAAACACGTCTTTTTCATTGTATCAGTGCTCATCAGTACAGCTAGATATCTGATTGCTTCCTGCCGAGATTGAAACCCGACCGATTTTAAACCAGTCGGAGATTCTACCTCTAAGCTATCCGCTGCTAGCTTAGATATGGAATGGAGAAAAGCAGATCATAGCGGAATATATACACAATTATATATATATATATATTTTCTAGACATATGCTATTAAATATAAGAGACAATGAATGTCTATTATGTTTAATCATGAGCCGTTCTAAACGTCGTATTTTTGCTTTAATTTCAGTTGAAAATAAAGACAAAAATTCAACATGTTGGAGAATTTTTGTCTTTATTTTCAACTGAAATTAAAGCAAAAATACGACGTTTAGAACGGCTCATGATTAAACATAATAGACATTCATTGTCTCTTATATTTAATAGCATATGTCTAAAAAATTACTTGCTGCCTCGATATACTAAATATATATATATATATATATATATATATATATATATATATATATTGGGAGTTCAGGTTTCTTTCTATTCGTGACTGACAAGGCAGAAGATTTTCCTGCAGAAGGTTGCCATTTCTCTCTGCGGTGGATCAGTTAGCATGGAAGTGATTAGAGATAGAGCGTTAATAGGATTAATGTGGAAAAGTTTATCATTTAACTAAAAATTTATCTGAAAACTTTGTAAAAGGCCCTAAAAAGTGAGGGTATCATACTGGTGCCTTGACCAAACTTCGAAGTTTGAGTATATATATAATCCCAGGTAAAGAGGACTCAAGATTTTATTATGAACAGTGCTCAATATAAATCAATGTAAATCATCTGAACCAACATCAAACATTGCCTGATGATGAGAATCTATCTCGAAACATAGAAATTTCCGTGTCGCAATGTACAATTAATTCATAACTATATATATATATATTAAACTCCACATATTCTGTGACTTATTATGATTGTAGGGGCACCATATGTACTGCATTCGCGGTAGAAGTGGTGTTTTTTTGGGGGGGGTTTTTCGTGTACGACAACCTAACGGAGCCCAACTTTCTTCAGGCTGGTTGGATTCAGAGTTTGCCTTCTTCTAAACCGGTTGCCATCCAAGGCTATGGAACCCAGTCTGTCCTGTTATTTTACCCACAGCTTTGGGGGAGAATAGATGGATTCATACCTTTCCAATTGGTATTAACGCCTGGGTGAATACAATGAAACCGACGTAAAGATAAACTTCACCATTACTTCTCAATCTTATATTTATATGAAATAACATTAATGAAAGACAGTCTAATTGAAGAGAAGGATTAGAAAGAAAGAAAGAAAGAAAGAAAGAAAGAAAGAAAGAAAGCCTTGTGTATTAAAGCGTAGGTTTGTTAAAAATAATTTTTCTTCGCTCTGACTACGTCATTGGGATTTTTAATTCAGTATATTTTTGCAAATTTCGCATGTATTTCGTAATTATATAGTTGTTTTTTTTATTATTAAAACACAACTCTTGAACTTTCTGAATATTTGTGTACCAAATATTGGCACGAGTAAATAAATTCCTTCAATTTTCCTAGCTCAGCAAAATTCCCCACGCCACCCCTGCATAATAAATCATAGACTACTTATGTTACATATTTTTATTTCTAAAGAAAATAATTGGCGACAAGACCGGCTCTACTTCTAAACATCGTTGTTTTTAACGATTTCACCTAATGCTCGACAGTAAGGAAAAGAAGACACAAGCAGTTGTTGGTTGTGCAGGAACAGAAACAACTAATAAAAAAGTTTGATTTTTGTTTGACGGCATATCAATTGCTGTGGGTTATTTAATGCCAAAAAGGTAGGAGTTTTAGGTATTTTTTTATGTTCGATTATAGTGACAAGTATGATTTAGTCAGATTTTCATTAAATCTTTTGTTTTTATTCTTTTTTGTTTTACAAACTGAAAATGTCTTGTTTCGTATTCAAAAATGTTTTTCTAGCAATAATTCTTTCCTTCAAAAATGTGTTAGGGTAATAACTTTTCCTTGAAAAAGAATATTTTTCAAAAATGTCTAGTTTTATGTATATATTTTTATAAAAGTGTATTTTTATACTTTTATAGTGTTTTGACACCAGGTGGGGTTAACTATTTGCTCATAGCTGAGACCCTAACAGGTGCTACCACGCCGGGTCAGAGTGAACCTGGAAACAACAGCAATTAAAAGATTGTTTCTTGCTTCTCACAACATCGCAATCAGAAGCCTTGCTGCTGGATGCAGTTTACAGTCATGCTCAGGACTAAACTAATAAAAGAAAAAGAAGAGTAATCAGTGGGATAGTAGATAGCAATTGACATTGCTTTTAAAAATTAAAGCTGGCTGGAAAGTATGAAACCGGAAAAGGGATTCTATATGCGAGTAAAGAAACTGTTAGCAAAGAACTTACGGTTACATGTAGCCAGCTAAACGGTAAATTAATGGGTATCACCCTATGCAAGGCACTAAAGTCACTAAGATACAAGGGCGTGGAAGAATTAGAAACAGAAACATTAATAAGAAGCGGGAAGAGGAAAGAGTAACCTGGTGGAAAATTGATAGCGATTGTCAATGCATTTAAAGTTTTGCTGATTAAAGTTGACTGGAATATATGGAGCTGGAAGGGAGTTCCACAGGCAAAAAGTGCGAGAAAGTAACTATTAGAGTAGAACCTGCGGTAAAGTCTAGCTAGCTCAACTTTAAATTGATGTGTACTAACTTATGCAAGGAAGAAAGCCACTAAGACACAAACGGTTACTGGGTGTGGAAGAATTAGGAACAGAACCATTAATAATGAACGTGAAGAGAAAAGAGTAAGCAGGGTAGCAGCAGATAGCGATTGACGTTGCTTTTAAATTTTTGAAAATTAAAGTTAGCTTGAAAGTCTACAGCTAGAAGAGAGTTACACAAGCGAGGAGGGCTAAAAAAGAAACTCTCAGCACAGAATTTACGGTTGGAGGGGGGTATGGAAGAATTAGAAACAGAAATATCAATAAATAGCAGTATAGCCCGGCGTTGCTCGGGGATAATGAAAGCTTTAAAACTAATCCATGGTCCTGACTCAGCCTAAAGTATATTTGTGTGAGAATCGGATAAAAATTGTGGATTTGCATAAAAGACATACAGACAGACACACACACAAATATCTTGTTTTATATATATATATATATATATTATCGATTTTTTGCACTATTGTAAGAACTGCAACATTGAAACTTCTGAATATCGTTTCTTATGTCTTTGTCTATGAGTGTATCAAATTTGATTAAAATCGGACCACTCCTTCTATAACCCGATTTTTTCGATTATCGATTTTCGATATTTATGTGGGGTACCTAGACACAAAACCTTGCTAAGGACACTCGCAGACGCTTATAGTACAACTGTGTAAATTTTCAAGAAAATCGGTTTCGGAGTCTATAGGTAACGAACACACACACACACACACACACACACACACACACACACAGACAAAGTTCCATTTATAAATAAGTTTGGATAGATTTAGATGAGCAGAAAGAGAAAAAGTCATCAGGGGAAAAGAAGGTAGAGATTTTTTTTTTAATCATTTCACCCCGAGCAAGGCGGAAATGCCACTGATGTGCAGGGGGGTTACATAAATGTAAAAAGATTAATTAGAAAAGAGTGAGGAGTACAAACTAGTTAGAAAGGAACAATAGAAAGCTGAGAAAGCAGGTGCGATGACAGATACATAGGTGGAGAGAAAGGGAAGGTTATACAGGGGAAGGGAGAGAGCTAGAGTCCAGTGGTTAGTAGATGAGTATTGACTTTGCATTTAAATTTCTGGAGGTTGTAGCCGTCAGGAAAGCAAGAATACGGGAGCGAGTTCCACAGGCGGGAAGTGCGAGAGAAGAAGCAGCATAGAGTTGGTTGGAAAACATGATGCCGCAAGCGAAAATACGAGAACTGAAACTGCTAGCATAAAATTTACGGCAACATCTACCCAGCTAAAACGTAAATTGATTAGTGCTCGACGCCAGTCTGGTATTCCGTGCATCAAGCAATAATTTGTTACGAGTCAGTCAGTTAAGTACCATACATGAAACACGCTTGGGCGATCATGTCTCGAAAGAGAAATGACTGACTGGGCAGAAGATTACCCCGCAGTAGGTTGCCATTGCTTTCTGCGGTAGATTGGTTGCCAGTCAAGGCTACAGAACCCAATCTGTCCTGTTATTTAACCCATAACTGGAAGGAATAGACGGATTAATATCTTTCCGAAGGGTATTTGTACGTAAGTGAATGCAATGAATTCAACTGAAATTTGAACTCGGCTCCCCGTTCTCTCGTTCCAAGACGATATCCACTGCACCACAACGCACAGTTACAAGTATTCACTACTATTTCTTTAGTAAATCACTCTTCAAGATCAGGACTTATTTAGACTGAACTGATGTTTATATAGTAGAGTTTTGCGCATGAATGCGTGAATAATAATTAATAAGTAAACGGAACGTCTATTCAAATACGAGTATCCATTAAAAAAAAAGAAAAATAAGTGACCAACAGGAAAATTCATAGCGATTATTTAATTAAAAACAAAGTAAATAGTACTGTATAGTAGTATAAATAGTTATCATTTTGCATGATATTCAATGCTGAAAAATATCTCCACAGATGAAGAGATAACTGGAGGCAACAGAAATATGGCTCTACAGAAGGATACTAAGAATTCCATTGATAGAAGGATACTGAGAATTTTGTGGATGGAACGATGATGTAATGAATATGTAAAGAAGATGCATTCACCTCGGTTCCCCCTCACAATAATGTGATTGGCTGATGTCAGCCATAAATACAGACCAAGGCGAGGACGCATGCAGGTCTACCGCTATTGGTATACATCCAGTGATCTACAACTAGAGGTCTACAGGTCTACGTCCAGAGGTCTACTGCTAGAGGTCTACTGCTAGAGGTCTACGTCTGTTAACTACGCCTACGTCTCAGGACACTGCATACGACTAGTACCATCCATTATGTCTTTATACTAGATTGTTCTACACGGTTACATTTGCCTAAACTGCTTAGCTACCTCGAATCAGATATATATCCCTTTTCGGGACATATCAAACAAGTAAGCAAGGAGGAAGTCTTAAAGTAAATGGCAACAAAATAAAACTTATACTCAGACGCAGAAATAGAACTGGACACATAATGAGGAGGGAGTGGTTAGAGAACTAATCTCACACAGGGCCTGTCTACGAAAAAATGGATAGGGGAAGGTGAATCGCCAACTTCCTGATGAGCATGTGATGGATGGTGAAATATTGGGTTGGGGGCAGTGTGTGAATGGCTTGGCAAAGAGAAAATGGTGGCTAAAAGCTACAATCGATGGTGTAATTGATTTCTGTTTTTTTTTTCTCGGATTAAGTCATTTGTAGTGGCGTTCTGTAATATGAATATATTTTCTGGTTGTATGATGCAATTTGTTTGATCTTGAAAAATATTGCGACATCCGTGATTGCATCAGATATTTTGTCATGCCGAGACACTATCATCTACGGCCATTGTCTGCGTTACTCCAAAGAAGCGTCCGGAAATTGTAACGCTGCACGAACATACTGGCAAGCCTTACAAAGAGATCACGGAGATTGTTAGTGTCAGAATAGAAGGATACTGAGGATTTCGTGGACGGAGCGAGTAAGCATCGAGGAAATCTTGAAGTAAATGGCAACAAATATAACTTAGACGCAGACACAGAAAAAGAACTGAACTTTCTTGGACACATAATGTGGAAGAAGAGGTTGGAGAACTAATCTCAGACAGGACATGTCTACGAAAAGAAGGATACGGGAAAGGCATAACGCCATTTTCCTGATAAGTTATGATAGATGGTGAAATATTGGGTAGGGACAGTGTGTGAATATTTTGGCAAAGAGAATGCCGCGACTAAAAGCTAGAAAGGATGTTCTGGGTATCCATGACTGAACATCGCATATAAAAGAACAAAACTGTTGTGGAGTTGTGTCGAAACTTAACGGCAAAGTGGTAGTGAACGGTTTGTGCCGGAAGTAAGATACGGAACAAGAAGGTAGGTTGAAAACAGTGTATAACAAAGAAAGAAGATATGAAAAGGAAGTCTTAATAAGTAATATAGAAATAAATAAGTCCGAAGGTATTATTACGCTACTTGCCTGAATAGTAGGCGTCATCTACTACTGTTAACTGCCTTCCTTAACTGCTGTTTGTTAACAGTAATTATTTGCCTTCTCACTTAAGACAAAATGTGAAACGAGGACTTTTTATTGTGGTTAATCAGGGCCATATAGCACAGGCAATAATTTATGTCTGATTTTCCGCAGACGAGACTCTACCCTTTGGCGGAGGAGCCTTGACTGGGTTATTACTCTCCTCCCAAAGGCAGAGAGTTTGACAATGCGCAAGTCAGAACTAGCTGTCCCGGAAATCACGCAGGTAGATATAACAAAAGGAAGAGTTCATTCCTTGTAGTAGGGCACCATAAAAAAAAAACAGAGGACGGGGAGTAGAATCTGGAAAGCAGTGTATATTATTATAGCTTTTCTCGTCCTGTAATGTCGGTTCTTTTACCTTTTCAGTATTTTCGTTCAATCTGTCCGCGATTTTTGTATCTTAAGTTCCGATTTCGTATCTTCTTTCCTTTGTGCTTCTTCCTGTCCCAATTATTTCCTGCATTCTTTTTTATCTCCTCTCATCCTGTTTTCCTATTCGCATAAAATTATCCGCAGTCTGCCACACCATGTTCTCTTCACCCGCAGAGTAGCTTTCTCCTCATAATAACAGATCCCTATCGAATAAATACCCGGCCATAAATTTTGAAACGTTCCAAGGCGACATTCAGATTTTCTCCTTAGGCTGACCAATACTTCGTATTGGCACCGACTTTAGAACGCTGGCTTCAACGCCAGCTGCCATAAATCAAGTCTTCCTAATATGGGCATAACAATGTCGTTATGGTAAATCATGTAATTTAACTTGAGTTTCTTTGCCTATATTGACAGAAAGATAAGGTAGCTGAAAACAATGTTGTCACATTATTTTCAGTTTAACACATAATAGTCATGTATAGGGTATATAAATTAGTACAGAATAGATTCATTGCGAAATTTCTTCCTGCAATTTTAGAAAAAATTACAGAAATGTCTCTGAATTATATTTTTTAGTATGTGTTGTAAAATCGGACTCAGCGTACTTCCTGCTTTTTCCTACTCCTTTGACAATGGACTGCTCCTACTTAAAATATTCCAGGTAGCCACATTAGAGTAGGATTTGAGTAATTCATATACGAAAATCTTTTCGGTGTATAAGTATTTAATAAACGGCTTCTTTGTTTTCCTAACAAAGTCTTCAGTTGCTTCGGTACTCTCTCTAACTATTTTTTTAATCATTTCATTACAGGAAAGGCAGGACCTTCACTAATATGCAGAGGAATAAAGTGAGAGAAAAGACTGCGTACAATGGGTGTTGAAGAAAGTATAAAAGATGGACGTGATTGAAAGAGATAGAAGATGGCAACTGACGTTATATTTACGCTTTGGGGGATTGTAGCTTTGAAGGAAGCAAGTAAACGGAAGGAAGTTCCTCAGGCGGGAATTGCGAGAAAAAAAATGTTCGAGTAAATTTACGAATACATATACATACTTGTAAATGTAGATGTTTAAAATTTAGCGCTTTTTATTGTACACCGCAGACTTTTTATTTGGAAATGTGGTTTGCTCTAAGATATAATAGTATATCACTGGTCAACTACCAATAATATAAGCCCATTGATTATTATAATTGGGGTGCTGTTAAGTGAGAGACTCAACAAAACTTCTTGTAATACCAAAGACGAACTGAAGGCAAAAATTATGACAGCATTCACCAACTTCAAAAACGAAGAACGTTCAGAAGAGAAGCAGGAGGTTCCGAAGTTTCTGAAGGGCTTGACCGAAGCCAAAAACGATTTCATTGAATAAATTTACTATTTAGTATTTTAAGATATGTTTGTGTAATTATAATAGATGTATCTATGTTTTATCGCTTAGGCGAATGCGTTCGACAAAATACGCTACAAAAAACTGATAGAAATGCCCACGGCATCGACATATTACGGAAAAAACATTAGAGTAATCCAGAATCTCTACAAGCAGCAAACCGCCTGCATACGGACAGGTAACCAGTTCATCAGGAATACAAAGATAGAAAGGAGCGTAAGACAACGATGTATTTTGTCACCGGATCTATTCAACATGTCCAGCGAGACTATTCTGAGGACCCTGGATATTATGTCAGGATTTGTCATCGGAGGACGCAATTTGAACAACATAAGGTACGCAGATGATACAATGCTGATAGCAGACACGGAAAGGAAACTACAAGACTTCCTACAGAAGGTAGCTGAAGAGAGTGACAAGAAAGAACTACAAATAAACTGCCAGAAAACCGAATGCATAGTAATCAGTGAAAAGGGCAGCCCAAAATGCCAAATACAGGTGGAGGATACTAGAATCAAGCAGGTACAAACATTTAAGTACCTGGGAAGTGTTCTGACAGAAGACGGAAAGTACAACACAGAGACCCGAAGGCGAATTGACATGGCAAGGGCGCATTACAGAAGCTGAGTAGAGTCTTCAGAGACAGGAAAATTTCTCTAGAAACAAAGAAGAGAGTACTGGATTCCTATATGATGTCACTCCTTCAATATGGCAGTGAATGCTGAACAATCTCATCGAAGATGAAGAAAAACCTCAAAGCAAATGAAATGTGGTTCTACAGAAGGAAGCTGCGGATATCATGGATCGAGCATGTGAGCAATGATGAGGTTTTGGAAACGATAAAAGCGAAAAGCAAATTAATACTGAGCATCAGGAAGAGAGAGCTAATGTTCCTGTGACATACAAATGAGGAAAGAGGGCTTGGTGAACCTGATGCTAACAAGCTAGATAGAATGAAGGAGAGACAAGGGAAATCAGCAAGTAACGTACTTGTCTGGCCTGAGCCGGTGGATGGCAGAACGGGGGTTGCGTCGAGAAAGAGAAGAGAAAGCGTGCTAAAAGCCACCAGGGATAGAGAGACATGGAAGGCCATGATCATTTACGTCCTGAAAGTACAATGCACATAAAAAAGAAGATTTGCTAAAATCAGATGTAAGTTTTATTTTTATTCTTGCCTTATTTACACGACAGATCGATGTGTGCTGTGGTGCAGTGGATATCGACACGGAACGACAAATCGGGGTGCGGAGTTCGAATTCCAGTTGAATTCCTTGCATTTACTTATGCACAAATACACTTAGGAAAGGTATTAATCTGTCTCTCCCCTTCAGTTATGGGTTAAATAATAAAACATATTGGGTTCTATAGTCTTGGTAGGCAACCAGTCTACCGCAGAAAGCAATGGTAACCTACTGGATAATCTTCTGCCCAGTCAGTCATGTCTCTTTAGAGACATGATCACCCAAAGTATGTACCACGTATGACACTTAACTAACTGACACGAGATATTATCCATTTCGACCTGTATTTATATATACAAGGTGTGGACAAAATAAATGAAACCCAATGAAGATTTATCTCAGTATTGGTTAGGATTTTTTAAGCAGATTTATCTCAGTATTGGTTAGGATTTTTTAAGCAGATTTATCTCAGTATTGGTTAAGACTGCCTTTGACAGTAATTTTTTTTTAATCATGTCCCTCCAATCAAGGCGGTAACACCGCTGATGTGCAGGGGGCTACGTAAGAGTGAAAAGATTGGAAAAGAGAAAACCAGAAACCGCATCCTAAACAAGAAACAAGGGATGAGCCTCTTCCCCTGTTCAATAGACGTGGGTGGAGTGTGAACCGGGCGATAGTTTAGTCTATCTACTCCAATTGAAAGAATAAAAAAAAACAAAGTGAGAAGATTAGAAAAGAGAAAGCCGGAAACCACATCCTAAACAGGAAACAAGGGATGAGCCTCTTCACCTGTTCAATAGACGTGGGTGGAGTGTGAACCGGGCGATAGTTTAGTCTATCTACTCCAATTGAAAAAAAAAATAAACAAAAGAATGAAAAGATTGGAAAAGAGAAAACCGGAAACCGCATCCTAAACAGGAAACAAGGGATGAGCCTCTTCACCCGTTCAATAGACGTGGGTGGAGTGTGAACCGGGCGATAATTTAGTCTATCTACTCCAATTGAAAGAATAAAAAAAAACAAAGTGAGAAGATTAGAAAAGAGAAAGCCGGAAACCACATCCTAAACAGGAAACAAGGGATGAGCCTCTTCACCTGTTCAATAGACGTGGGTGGAGTGTGAACCGGAATTACAGCTTGAATTCTGCTTGGGATCGACTTGTACAAAGTTTGAGTTGTTTCGGGAGGAATTTTTTATCCATTCTTCAGTGAAAACGGTCCCCAATTCTTTCAATGATGATAGTCGAGGACATCGACTCCTCACTCGTCTTTAAGATGCTCAGTGATGTTGAGATCTGCGGACTGTGTACTTGATGTTTCCATTATTTTGTCCAACCGCTGTATGTAATTTTGGTTCCATCATTTTTTATATTCTTGAGTATTATATTTACAGAAGAAATAGGCTCGAGACATTCTCCCTTTGATATAATATTTTTTTCAATTCGTTCCTTTTTTTGCCAACGCTTCTTTGTTATTATTCCAGATGCTGACGGTGTATTCTCAAAGCCACTGAATATTCGCTGAGATGTAGAAACGACAACATTTCCCGATTCTCAACACAAAACATAAAAATAGAAATAAATGATAGGAACAATATCAGCGTTAACAAGAACGCCTACCGCACTAAAAATACATATATATGTAGCAATAACCTAGAAATGATACTGAAATATTTTTAGGTTTGAAAAAAATTAAGAAAAAAACATGAACTTATTTTAGGAGATGTAGATATGAATAGTTTCAAAGTAAAAAAAAAAAAGAAATGTTTGTGAAAAATGGAAGCTTGTACAGAAAGAAACAAGGAAAATCGATAGAATGTTAAGATAAAGAAATAAAACTAGTTTAAAAGGAAACATAGCAAACATTTGATAAGATTTGGGACAGAAGAATATAAGTTTAAGAACGCATTATTATTCATTTTATACTGGAAAATTAATTGCTATTAGCATATAAATTAATTTTTAAGAATAAAATTACTATAAATCATTTAAAATAATTCTGTTCATCCGAAACCCCTCAACAAGGGAGATACATGCTCCACATAGACGTTATACCTTTATGTAATCTGGTTTAAGGTTAGGGTTTAGGGTTCATCTGATGCTTGATGTACGCTGTGGTGCATTAGATATCGGCTCGGAACGAGAAATCAGGGAGCCGAGTTCGAATTCCAGCTGAATTTATTGCATTCACTTACGCGCAAATACTCTTGGAAAAGGTATTAATCCGTCTATTCCTTCCAGTTATGGGTTAAATAACAGGACAGATTGGGTTCTATAGCCTTGGTCCGCAACCAGTCTACCTCAGAAAGCAATGGCAACCTAATTATCATGTCAGTCATGTCTCTTTTGAGACATGATCGCCTAAGCGTGTATCACGTATGGCACTTAACTGACTGACTGACAGCATTGGAATTTATTTCAGGATGAGAAGCGAACAGTTAAAAAGTCAAATTGTAAAATAATTAGTGATTTTAAAGGTTTTTAAATTTATAATTAGTTTAAAGTAATACAAAAACTTTATGAATAAAAAATATTTTGAGTTGAGTTAAAAATATCCCCAAACTTTTGAATTGAGGAAATCTCAGTGTTCTTGACAAGATCCAAAGGAGAATCTGTAATGTTTTATGTCTCGACTTGGCGACTCGACTCCAGCCACTTTCTCACCGGCGTGATCTAGCTTCCCTCTTGTCTCTTCTACAAATAACTGCATGGCTTCCGCTCCGAAGAACTTAAGTCACTGGTGCCCCCGTCACAAGAATTTACTCGTGCAACCAGACTGGCAACAAGTTCTCACACATTTACAGTTATATTAACCAAATGCAGCCGACAATTCTACTCCACCAGCTTCTTTTCTCGCACTTCCCGCCTGTCGAAGTTCCTTCCATATACTTGCTTTCCTGACGGCTACAACCTCCAGGAATTTAAATGCAATGTCAATACCTATCTTCTATCCACTTGTGTCCAGTTCTTTCTACATCGCCCTGTATATTTTGTTCTTTTCTTTTCTCACTACCTTAACTTTTCTCACCTGTATTCCCATCCTTCTCCTACTCCTTTCTCTGACACCCCCTGTAGCTTGTTCGTCTTTCACTTTACTCTCCTCCTATCTAAAATTTTACTCTTATGTAGTCCCCTGCGCATCAGTGGCGGTACCGTCTTGCTTGGGGTAAAGCGATTGAAAAAAATCAATTTAATTTCTTCAAAATACCAAGGAAGCAGAGTTAAAGTGAGAGGTTTCAAGACGTAAAGATTTGAAGTTACCCACGAGTTTGAGATTTGAAGAACTCGGTTTTCGACCTGAATTAGAATTACGGTCCATATGAGAGTTTCAGCTGAAATCTGTCTTTTGGCTGGAATTAGACTCATAAAAAAACAAAGAGACATAGTATACTGGTATGTTATGATTTGGGGTTATTTATTATTGGTCTGCTATGTGTTACGCATATTAAAGCAATGGATAATTTTTAAATATATATGCGAGTAGTATTTAGGATGGTCAAGTGTATAACAGTGTATGTATATGTTTTCGTGAAAACGCTTGTCTGTTTAGGTGTATGTTGGATGATATTGTCTTACTTTCTATTAATATTAGAAGGCTCTCCCATGGGTGTCTTTGGAGGTTTTGTTCTGCTGAGTATTAGAATCCTGAACCGTGACACGTTGGTTCGTGAGGCATTGAGCAGCTTTTTGAGGCATAGGCAAAATATTTCTGGTGTTTTTTTTTGTTTTGTTTTTTTGGTCGGGGGTACAACTCTGTGCTTATTTGATCATGGCGGAGTGGGTGTTTCCCCACACTGCTGATGAGTTTGGTTTGTGTGTATGGTGAGTACTAACCAGCCATGTTCTTTTTTTTTAAAGAAAGATTTTCATTTTCGCACAACAACTGTCGACCGCCTGATGACTGAGTAAAAGTATGAAAATTAAAGTCGTGGTCGGACACTCCACACGTAAGATTTAATTAATAATTTCTATCTATCTATCTATCTATCTATCTATCTATCTATCTATCTATCTATCTATCTATCCATCTATCTATCTATCTATCTATTTCATTCCCTTCAGTATCTATCTATCTATCTATCTATCTATCTATCTATCTATCTATCTATCTATCTATTCTCATTCTGATTCTATCTATCTCATTCTGATTCTATCTATCTATCTATCTATCTATCTATCTATCTATCTATTCTGATTCTATCTATCTCATTCTGATTCTATCTATCTATCTATCTATCTATCTATCTATCTATCTATCTCATTCTGATTCTATCTATCTCATTCTGATTCTATCTATCTATCTATCTATCTATCTATCTATCTATCTATCTATTCTGATTCTATCTCATTCTGATTCTATCTATTCTATCTATCTATCTATCTATCTATCTATCTATCTATCTATCTATCTCATTCTGATTCTATCTATCTATCTATCTATCTATCTATCTATCTATCTATCTATCTCATTCTGATTCTATCTATCTCATTCTGATTCTATCTATCTATCTATCTATCTATCTATCTCATTCTGATTCTATCTATCTATCTATCTATCTATCTATCTATCTATCTATCTATCTATCTATCTATCTATCTCATTCTGATTCTATCTATCTCATTCTGATTCTATCTATCTATCTATCTATCTATCTATCTATCTATCTATTCTATTCTCATTCTGATTCTATCTATCTATCTATCTATCTATCTATCTATCTATCTATCTTATGCTCTCTTTACGATTGAGCACTCTGGAGAGAAAAATGCTCCTTAGCAATGAATTGAGTTCTCTTGGTTACTAGCGTGTGTATAAACCGGTCATATATAAAACGCTAAAAGTTCTCTCTCTCATTCTATGTGCCTATAAATGGGTTTAGGAAGTAGAGACTCCAACTGACACCAAATCGCGGCCAGAAGCGAGTAGATTTCTTGCTACAATGATGAGCTGTGATACAGCGAAACAAATTTGTATGTGGATGATAATATATATATATATATTCTCCTGATCGCCTGATGGTTGTGCTGCTCTATCCAAAATTGACGCAGATGAAAAAGCCAGGAAGGTGACTTCTTGAAGTTATCGGTATCGGGGAGGCAGTCCCAGCGTGTGGAACATTTTGAAAATGCATGAAAACCATAACACGGGTTGGCACCAAAATTAAGCTGACGGGTCTCTTTGGACACCAACATTGGTTGTACTAGGACGAAGTCATAAGTCATCGTGACCGAGGATTTGAGCTCACTGGCTTGTCCAGAATGATGATCAAGCTATATAACACGCTTTCAACCAGAAGCTCTAACTAAGATCCATTCAGCATAGCTGCTGTATAAACCACAAGTGAACTGAGTGAGCGTTTAACAAACACAAGTGTGCCTGAGCAGGCGTCTGAAACATGGATGGGCTAGCAGCCCTAGAAGACGGTCATCTTCAGATTTGAGTGGTCAGCGATTGAAATTAGAATTATGTCTTTTTACATACTGTAAAATAATTAATTTCCTGTGACATAACTCGATGAACTTTTGTTAAAAAAATAATGAAAAAGGGTCAGTTCAGTTTATCTTTATAAAAAAAATCCTCCACAAAAAGAAATTTCTAAAAACGTATATAGCTATATTCATACTTTTGTATTCTGGACAATTCTAGAACTTTTTGGAACATTCTAGAACTTGTGTTTTCGATTTGAAATATATATATATATATATATATATATATATATATATATATATATATATATATATATATATATATTTGTTTTTCTTTAATCCGAAGTGGAAGAGTAAGAAGGTAAATTCCAAAAACCTGATCCTAATTAATACTTAAAAAATTTTAACATTAAAAAGTGATGCAGGTAGAGAGCTCAATGTATTAAAAATACAGAGCCAATATAAATTAGAGAAAATTTTAAAAATTCAAAGGTGTCGGATGCACATCTCGACACAGGATCTCCAACATATATATATATATATATATATATATATATATATATATATAAAATTCTAATCAAAAACACAAGAATTCAATATAAATCACAATGTCATGTATATCGCGCTATTCGGGAGGCCATATATATCCAACATTTCTCTCCTACCATCAACCTTACATTGTTTAATATTGGAAATGGTGAAATTCTTTTTTTTTTTAATTAGAAAGATTCTTACGCGATTTTCAGTCGCGCGCGGCATATGAAAGCCTGGGATGAACACTACTTTTAAAAATTAACGGCACAAAATAAATTACGTAACAGTCAAAACATGAGAAAAATAACAAGACCAGAGACAAAAAAACCTCTTGAAAATGACTATAGAAGTCGCCAAAAGCGCTCGGGACAATAAAAATTACGGACAATTTTTTAAAATTATTTAACTCTTACAAAACGGTAAAATGGTTAGATATTTGAAAAGATTAATTAAAAAAGTTAATTAAATCTTCCTTGTCGGCTGTATTATTGCTGCCCAAACATACATTAATATATATATATTAATGTATATCTGGGCAGCAACCTTTCTTAGTAATATATATATATATATATATATATATATATGTGTGTGTGTGTGTGTGTGTGTGTGTGTGTGTGTGTGTGTGTGCGTGTGTGTGCGCGTCTGTGTGTGCTAGAAATTATACTGTATAAAAGGTGAATAGTTGACTTTTTATGCCCTTTTTATCTTTGGCTTTATGCGACATGTTTTTCAAAGACTAGGCTTGTAAATGTTTTAAGAAATGTATCCTTAAAATTCTGTATAATTTCGGTAAGAAATTTGCAATAAAAAATATCAAAATAGTGCTTTCTTTTCTAAAAGGAATATATATTACTTTATCAGTTTAATTTTCTTTAAAAAAGCATGTATTTTCATGTAGGCAGATTTGAGAAAAATATAGCCATTTCTATGAAGCGTTTTATATTCTTGTGTTCCCGTACGACCCCAGATGTAAAAAAAATTGAAATCAATTTATTATTGTAAAGTGAAGCAACTTTCCTTTAAAATCGGACTGAGCCGACCTGAATCTGCGTTTTTTTGGTTTTTTTCCTTTAAAATATTTGGATAGAATTCCATGAAACTTCAGAAAGATGCTTAAGTGTATCTAGGTCTAAGGCTTATATGTAAATCCTGTGTCTATTTTTTGTCCACTGATGTTTCGTCTATAAACCTACTTTATAAATATGGGAAAAAACACGAACAGAAAATCCTGCCACTTATAAATAATCCTTTTTGAGCGCAGTCGAAAGATCCCTTTTGCTTACAGAGAGAAATTTTTATATATTGTTTTATTCTTAGATATTATTTATTTTTACATATTACTGGGCAAAGAAAACTTAACATGCCTGGCAGTCATGTGGTAAAGGGTCTTCTTACTTTCTGTTCTATAACATTATTTTTGAGCACGTCAAATACCTAACAGTCAGAAAAGGGTGCGTTTATTTTTCTTGGAGATTACCATGTGATATTTTGCTAAAGAAATAGATTTTTTTTTTCTTAGGGAAAATGCTTGAAAATTGTTTTCGTATACTAAGAATGAGAAACATCGATTCTCAAATTTATAAATTAACAAAAATTTGCTTGTACTATGTATTTATAAAATGTATGTGGGAATTACTATGATTTCCGTGTTGGTTCAAGAAATTGCTATTGGTACTTATATTCAGTACTATTATGGTCATGTGATGGAACTTTTAGCTTGATCACACCTGGATTATTATTGCGATTAGAGTGTAAACTTAGCCGATCTGCTAGTAATGTGCACCAATAAGGAAGAAAGCAATGATTCGAGTTCTCTGGTCAGAAGGTGTGCCAAGGGTTGAAATTCATCGGACGAGAAGTTTCGACAAACTCGAGATCGCAAAAGTACCACCTATAAGCATGCATGAGCAGAAGGCAATATGACAAACCAAAATATATCTAACTACATACATATACATACACATACATAAACACATGCACATATATATATATATATATATACATATACACACACACAAAGAAAAACACATACATATATATATATACACACTCACACAACTCAAATATATATATATATATATATATATATAATTTTTGTCTTTATTTTCAACTGAAATTAAAGCAAAAATACGACGTTTAGAACGGCTCATGATTAAAAATAATAGACATTCATTGTCTCTTATATTTAATAGCATATGTTTAGAAGATATATATATATATATATATATATATATATATATACATATATATATATGTCGCTGCTGTGGTTTAACCCGAAAAGTTGTGAGTTCAATACCAGACTACAACAGTGGTGAACAAGCAAGTTGCATGTTTAGAGGAAGATAACTTCCAATTGAGGCTTTACGCAATGAATGAAAATGATATACCCCAGTGATTGTAATATACCTCAGTGATTGTAATAAAGGGTTCGGTTCGAAATTCTCAGCACTTGAAGAAGGCCGAAGCGTACAAAGGCCGACACGTCGTACAAATGGCAACAAAGATGAGGACAATAGTCCGAATGATGTAAATACCGTAAATACTGCCTCATCTCAGAAATATAGACAAATACTAAATGTCTCTACTCGTATAGCGGTTGTTTCGGCAACCATGCTCTGTCGAAAACAGCATGCAGAGATTGGTTTAGACGCTTCAAAAAATAAAGATTTTGATGTTGAAGATAAAGAATGCTATGCTGCACCGGAAAAGTTTGAAGACGAAGAATTGAAGGCAATACATCACGAAGATTCATGTTAGGCGCAAGCTGAACTTACAGAACCATTATTAGTTTATCACACCACAGTTTAGAGACCTTTGAAATTATTAGCAATGATTCAAAAGCTAGAATATTTGGTGCCGTACGAGTTGAAGCTGAGAGACGTCGAGTGGCGTCTTGGTCAGCTACTTTTGACCAACTGCAGAAAAAGAAAGGTTTGTGGCATCGTGTTGTTAATTTTTTTTCAATTGATTTATGTGTTATAAAGACATGGAAATCGAACTAGAAGAAAGTGGAATTTGAAAAAAATAATAATACCACTCATAGTATGTGCGCTTGGAATGATAAAAAAGCAACATGAAAACACATTGAAAAATTATTGAAATTTCCAGCTTAATTTCCATTGTAAAATTCCAATACAAAAAAATTATTTTGCTAAGTACTGGAATTTTGTCTATGTAACACAAGTGATGGGAGTTAGATAAACAAATCACGAAATATAGCCATAACAACACACCTATCTTAGGTTTTGTCGCAAATTTGGTAAATAGTTTGGTCATGTAACCCTATTTACACGTAAATATACTTTTTGGTTTAATAGTGAGGAAAATTATTTTAGTGGTATTGGCTGTGCTTTATTTAATACTTATGTACTTGTAAAATCCGAAAAATAGAGAAATTAGCTGGAAATTGCGGAAAAAAGAAAAAATATTTTCCCATTTTATTCAGAGCGAATTTTTTCTAGGTAAAAGTCGAAGGCAAAGATAGTCAAAACAAGTTGTCATGACTTTTGATTGGTGTCTAAGTTATGGTCAGATTCTTATTTCACACATTTGCTGGGAAAGGATTTGAAAAGTTGAAAACCTAAAATGATATAATTAAGAAGAAGAGGACGAAAAGTAAATTACGTCAGATGATGTGTTGATATTTCATTGGTTGAACCAAGGAGATGATATAACTCCACCTTGAATTGTGTAGGTGGAAAAAAATTCATTGGTCATAAATATAATAATTATAAAAAATTAAAAACAGAAAAATAAAAATAAAAAATATAAAAAGCTTTTGCTGCAAACTAATATTAACCTGATGTGGAAAATTTAGCTGTAATATGATATTAACATACATGTAAGAATTTAACATTCAAATTTAATTTAAAATATAATGGGATATATTTGAAGTACAAAATTAAATTGTACAACATAATTTCAATACAATTTGAAAAAATAACTACTCTTACTAGTATCCCAAAAATTCCTATTAATTTTAAAAATCCCATTAAAATAATTAAATCATTAAAAACTGAAATAAAAATGAAAGGTTAGAAAGATAAATCTAAAAAGAGGGAGGAGGGAAATAAATAAAAGGAAAGAGATAAAAATTAAAACAATCTAGAAAAGAATTTAAATTAATTAAAAATAATTTAAAATAAACTTCCTATATCAAACCTACGTCTATTACATTAATATTCATTTTTAGAAACGCGACATGGGATTTCATCTTAAATTAAAATACACCTATATGGGGTATATTTGTGGTGAAAAATAAATCATAAAACATACATCCTAGTATCAATTACAATATAACTACTATTAGTAATTTATTATAAATAAAGTTAAAATGATAACTCCTAGTAAGAAAAACTAAACAAAAAATATTAAAATATAATCTTAAAAAACCTCTTAAATAATAATAATACTAATAATAGATAATAATACTAATAATAGATAATAATAATAATAATAAAAAGCTACAATCTCCAAAAGTTTAAATGCAATGTCAGTTAAAATGTTCTATCTTCATGAATCCCACCTTCCTCTTATCCTTTCTACAACATCACCAATACTGTTTTCTTTTAGGTCATCCATCTCCTCTTATTGTAAGCTCCCTGCAGAACAGTGGCGGTATAGCCTTGCTTGGGGTGAAAAGATTATAAAAAAAAGTTTTTATTGATATTTCATTTGTTGAACAATGGGGTATATATTCCACCTTGAATTGTGTAGGTGGAAAAAAATTCATTGGTCAAAGATCTGATTTGCATAAAGGTACTCCGGGTTTCGCAGCATCCTCCTAGAGAATTGGGGCCAAGTATAAAAATCGAGACCCCAGTGGGAAAAATTAGTTTCAGAGCTGCCGGGCGACTGAGACCAAACGACCACCGTCGCTGCGTCACTCCCCTTCGGCTATTTCCGTAAAGCTTCGGTAAAGAGCTGCGAAAATACTTGTTTTTATTTAGAAAATTGAAATCTCTGATTATTGTTAACGAAAACTTTGCGCCGTTATGAAAAGACATTTTTTTATTTGGAAAATTAAAAGCTCTGATTATTCTTAACGAAAACTTTTTTATTTGGAAATCAACGGCTACCGGGTTTTCAACATGACTTTCCTGAGAAAGAACACAGTGTGGGCAGGAAAGTTCACCGATGTAATAGACGTCTTGAAGACAAGCTACTATGACGAGGCCATCATCACGATTAGCGACCCAAGAGCATCGTCATAACTGGTGCCGTTTCGACAGCATCAACTCCCTCAGGTTCCGGTCATTATCACAACAGGTTCCGGATCAGGGGCAGAGAGCCAGCCAGGAGCATGTGTCACAATCATAGCAAAAATCAAAATGATGATAATAATAATAATTTCAGTTGTGGCGAAGTAATATAATAAATTGTTCTCACAAGTACAGTTCACATATTTCCCCATGTAAAATGTGTGTGACCTTAGATCTAAAAATATTCAGGGGAAATATGATGTAATTTCTGGTCTTAGGACTCTGGTTGAGACCCAGTAGGAAGCGAATATACGACAGAAATAAAAGGAAATAATGATTACCAATCACGCTTACTGAAACATTGTTTCTATGATAAATATCCAGAAACAGTTGATAAAATTGTATCAGGATCACAGATTTAGCACTAACTGAATATAAAACTTGGCATGACAGAATGGGCCAATATCTGCACATAAATATATCATTTTCACGGGAAGGAAATTACAAGAAACAATTATGAACATCACCCAGACCCGGTTACAGGGAGAGGACCTGTAACGATTATGAGGAATTTACAACACGCACAGATAGAACAATCAAATCTAATCGCCCCGACATCGGGATCAAAGACTACAAGATCAGAATGTTCTTTTTCATAGAGATAGCAGTCTCCGAAGATTCCAAAGATCTTTGAAATATTAAAAAACAAACTATTAAAGTACAAGGATCTTTACGTGAAAATCTAAAAAATGTGTAATATAAGGATATCAATAATTCCAGTTGTAGTTGGTGTCCTCAGAATGATAAAAAATGGTCCGATTAGTTGATAAACTCAATGAAGACATTCCTAGTAGCCCATGCTGCAAAGAAATACAAACGTTTTTAATCACAAGTACAGCTTAAACATCTAAACTTATTTATAAATGTAACTTTGTGTGTGTGTGTGTGTGTGTGTCTGTGTGTGTGTGTGTGTGTGTGTGTGTGTGTCTGTGTCAGTGTGTGTGTATCCGTTACCTATAGACTCCGAGACGGCCGAACCGATTTTCTTGAAAATTTACACAGTTGTACTATAAGCGTCTGCCAGTGTTCTTAGCTAGGTTTTGTGTCGAGGTACCCCAGATAAATATCGAAAATCGATAATCGAAAAAAATCGGCTAATAGAAGGAGTGGTCCGATTTTAATCAAATTTGATACACTCATAGACAAAGACATAGGAAACGATATTCAGAAGTTTCAAGGTTGCAGTTCTGACAATAGTGCAGAAAATCGATAATATATATATGTAAGGCAAGATGTTTGTGTGTATGTCTGTTTATCTGCCTGTATGTCTGTATTTTTTCAGCCCTTTTATTTTAGCTTTTGCTTCGGGTTTGGCTCTAAGTAGGTATAATTGTAGTTCTTAGTTTCATAAGAAACAATATTCAGAAGTTTCAAGGTTGCAGTTCTTACAATAGAGAAGAAAATCTATAATATATATATATATAGGGCAAGATGTTTGTGTGTGTGTGTTTATTTGCCTGTATGTCCTTTATACAAATCCACAATTTTTATCCGATTATCAACAAACTTCATACAAATATTTTTTAGGCAGAGTCTGAGCTCCAAGACCGTGGATTAGTTTTAAAGCTTTCATTGCAACCGAGCAACGCCGGGCTATACTGCTAGTTATGAATAGTTCTATTTTTGTAAAATGTGTGCGATCAGTAGATTTGGGAATTATATTAATCTGTCTTTCTTCTTTCGGCAGATCTCTTGGCTTCTATAACGTTAGTGAGCAACCAGTCTACCGCAGAAAGCAATGACAGCCTACTACAGGAACATCTTCTTTCCAGTCAGTCATATCTCTTTCGAGACATCATCGCCCTAGCGTACGTCACTTCTCTTACTAAAACATGTAGATTGTCAGTCAGTTAAGTGCCATACATCATACATGCTTCGGTATGTCTCGAAAGAGACACGGCTGACTGTGCAGAAGATTATCCCGCAGTAGGTTGCCATTACTTTCTATGGTAGACTGGTTGCCAGCCAAGGGTATAGAGACAATAGGCTCTGCTTTTCAACCCATAACTGGAGGGAAGAGGCGGATTAATACCTTTACCAAAGGTAGTTGCGCGTATGTGAATGCAAGGAATTCGAACACGGCTTCCCGATTTCTCGATCCCAGCCGATATCCACTCCAACACAACGCAGATCCCATGTAATTAGGGGTCGTTTATATTTGATTCAAAACACATTCTCGTTCCGCAGGAGTTAAATATTTGTTCTCTTCATTCTGCAAGTATTCAATTTCTTCCACTAGACGTAAAAATGGGCCACTTACAAATGAATTTATGAGCATTTTGTTTCTACTGTTGTTTCCCAACATAAAGTTCAAGAGCCATTCCAGGTACGGTCTTAGTGAATTAAGTCCTTGAAAGTAGATAGCTGTTGACCCGAAACTAGACGAGGTCAAGATTACCGTGATCGGGGAAATATCCTGTCGAGATGTTTCCACAAAGCAGAGGTTCTTGGAAAGAATTTGTTTGAACGGAACTTCCTTCTTGCTATTGGAATTTGAATGGAACGAGAATGATTCAACCCTGTGTAAATGACATAGCGAGTTTTATCTGCACTCTTCTAGTGGCAGGTAAATGTTAGTCGTTTACATCTGAACCACTAAGCATTTATTGGTGCAATAATAGGTTTTATTTATTCGCGTCTGTAAATATTTTGTTGGTTCAGGGATAGTCAAATAGCTCTCTCATTCATATATATATATATATCTTAGCCATCCACATACAAGCCTGTATCGCTGTATCACAGGTCATCAGTGTGACTAGACACATCCACTTGCTTCTGGCCGGAATCGGAACTCGACCGATTTGGTCTCAGTCAGAGTCGCTACCCCCTAAGCCCCCCCATATATATATATATATATATATATGTATATGTATGTGTGTGTGTGTGTGTGTGTGTGTGTGTTGTCCATCAATTCACACCAAGCAAGGCAATAATGTCACTAAAATGCAAGGGCCTACTGGGAGTGGAAACGAAAAGAACATTTTTGAAGTAACCAGAAACCCAATCCTAAACAGGAAACAAGAGATATACACCTGCTACAGTTTAAAAGACTCGAGATGAGTGTGAACCGGTCAATATACAAACTTATCTACTCCTATTGAGAGAAACATGAAATAAGAAAAAATAAATAAATAATAAATAAAGTTTCAGAGTTCAGGCCAAGGCTTCAGAAATAATGATTTGAATAAGAAACAGAAATCCCATT
This sequence comes from Ascarosepion bandense, assembly GCA_037127315.1. Taxonomy (NCBI): domain Eukaryota; kingdom Metazoa; phylum Mollusca; class Cephalopoda; order Sepiida; family Sepiidae; genus Ascarosepion; species Ascarosepion bandense. The sequence continues at coordinate 1,733,700 of JBBBDQ010000410.1, read as the reverse complement.
CCTTAACATAAAAAAGGGATAAAAGTCTACACCTGTTCAGAAAACCGTGGAAGATTGTGTATAGATTACAAGGAAAATTTATCTACACCTATTGATGAAAAATAAAAATATGAATAAATAGCGAATAAAGTTTAGGCAGAGATATCAGATGCATACAGGTGAAATAGACTTTAGAAAAACCGGAAACCAAATCCTAAACAGGAAACAGGGGATAAAGCTCTAAATCTACGTTAGAAATATACAGTTGAAGTAGACTTTCGAAGAAAGAGGGAAACCAATCCTACATGGAAAACACGATGATAAAGGAACCTATCTACTCATATTGAGGAAGAAAATAAATAAAAAATAAATACTGAATAAAATTTAGACGTTGAAGTAGATTTTACAAGAAACGGGAAAGGCAATCCTTAACAAAAAATATGTATAAAAACCATGACTCATGTTCCAAAAAACAGATGGAGATATGAACCGTATAATGCGCAATTATATATAACATAAATTTAGTGTATCGAGGCAGCAGATAATTTTCTAAACATATACTGTTAAACATAAGAGACAATGAATATCTATTATGTTTAATCCTTGTAACCTTCTGAAGATAACTCATGTGCGCCGAAAGCTTAGAACCAACTTAATAAAATGTTATCCAAATGTTGGAGAAGTTTTTCTTTATTTTCAACTGAAATTCAAGCCAAAATACAATGTTTAGAACGGCTCATGATTAAACACAATAGATGTTCATTGTCTCTTATATTTAACAGTATATATTTAGAATATATATATATATATGTGTGTGTGTGTGTGTGTGTGTGTGTGTGTGTGTGTGTGTGTATACATATATATATTTAAACTGTGTGTATTTTGGCAGCATTTTTTCATTAATGCAGGTTTCATTGAATAATATAGACAAGTTTTGTCTATTAATTTTGTGTAGGATCCGTTCGTACCGTCTGATTTACTTGATGGTGAAGTCGTTGAAAGACAACAAAAAATCACAGTAATTGTTGATTTTTTTTATCGGGTCTAAGCTTTCGGCTCACATAAGCCATTATCAAAGAATAAATATTAACACACAGTAAACATAGAACATTTAAGTTATTAAGAGAATTAAATTGAAAATATAAGTCCATCCCTACCGTGGCGGATGGCCGAAGACAGTGACAAAATAGTGGCGTTGATATACCCCAGTGATTGAAATAATGAGTTCGGTTCGAAATTCGTAGCACCTGAAGAAAGCCGAAGCTTCCAATGGCCGAAACGTCGTAAAAATTGCAACACAGATGAGGACAATAGTCTGAATAATGTAAATTTGCAACATACGATAATAAATAAAAAGTATCTATACTTTCGCCATAACATATCTTTATACAAGAGTACCGATACTTTTTAGTTTTCCCTTTTATAGCATTCTTTCTTGTATGTTTGATTGTTTATATTTGCTTCAATTTAGTTTTTTTTTTTTAATCACATCACCCCAAGCAAGGCGGTAAGGCCACTGGTGTGCAGGGGTCTACGTAAGAGTGAATAGATTGGGAGAGAGAAAGCCGGAAACCACATCCTAAACAAGGTACAAGGGATGAGCCTCTACACCTGTTCAATAGACGAGGGTGGAGTGTGAACCGGGCGATAGTTCAGTCAATCTACTCCAATTGAAAAAAAAAAAGAAAAAAGAAAAGTGAAAAGATTGGAAAAGAGAAAGCCGGAAACCACATCCTAAACAAGGTACAAGGGATGAGCCTCTACACCTGTTCAATAGACGAGGGTGGAGTGTGAACCGGGCGATAGTTCAGTCAATCTACTCCAACTGAAAAAAAAAAAAGAAAAAAGAAAAGTGAAAAGATTGGAAAAGAGAAAGCCGGAAACCACATCCTAAACAGGGAACAAGGGATGAGCCTCTACACCTGTTCAATAGACGAGAGTGGAGTGTGAACCGGGCGATAGTTTAGTCTATCTACTCCAATTGAAAAAAAAAAAAGTGGAAAGATTGGAAAAGTATATTAAAAATATAATTTCATTAAAACCAGCAAAAGTATGGTTCTAGAAGAAGGGCCCATAGACCGAACAAGTTAACAGCGACAAAGTTTTAGAAAAAAATGGAAACAAAACGAACACTTACACACCTCATCGGAAAGAGACATTTGAAATTTACCACGCAAATAATGAGGAAAAAAGGCTTGGAAAATCTGATACTCACAGGAAAGATTGAGAGCAAGAGGGAAAACAGCTCACATCCTACTTTAAACACGCGGCTTTGCTTTTAACGATTCTAGATATTTCATACAAATGGCCGCCGTTTCTCGTCAGAACCTCTCGACCAGCGTCCCAAATGAGCAGATATATTCAACAAATACACCCTTAGATTTTAATGAGTATTTAGCGCAATATTATTCATATTATTATAAATATTATTATGCCATTTTCATGAGAATTCTATTTCTGCTATGATCATGCTACCTAACAATTCTGCGGAAAGACCTTAGAGAAGTAATTGCGTGTTGCTAAAGCTACGTTTATTTGCTTTGTTTTGTTTTATCTCCCATAACATCACCAGCATTACATTGACAAAGTTCTTCTTAGTACGCAGGCTGTACTTATCAAGATAATTATTTTTGCATATCTCTTAAACTGGATTTCTAGGGATTTTTTCACTGTGTTGTTTTGTTCCATTTTTTATCATTCCGAGCGCACCTACTATCACTGATACTATTCTTGTTTTCAAGTTTTCTTCTTCTTCTTATTATTATTATTATGCCATTTTTTCATCATCATTTAATATCTGCTATGGTCGCACTACCTACCAAGTCTGTGGAAAGATCTAAATCAGGTCGTGGTGTGTTGTTATGGCTCCATTTCATGTTTTTTTTCTATCCCCCATAACATCCCTAGTGTTACATAGACAACGTTCTCCTTAGTGTGTGGGCTGTACTTGACAAGACAATTTTTTGTATACCTCTTAAGCTGGAGTTTCCAGGGATTATTTCAACGTGTTGTTTTGTTCCATTTTTTATCATTCCAAGTGCACCTACTAATACGATTCTTGTTTTCAATTTCAACATTTTTTCTATTTCAATTTCTAACTTTTTATATTTTGACAGTTTTTTTTTAATTGCTTGGTGGCTATATTACAATCCGCTGGACAAGCCATATCAATTACTAGGCAAGATTTTCTTTTTTGGTTTTTAACAATAATGTCCGGCCTATTTGCTTCAATTTTCCTGTCTATGTAGATGGTGTAATCTCATAGAATGGTGAATATCTTCTATTTCTGAAACCGGTGCTAGGTGATATTCATACCAGTGTTTGTTTACATATTTTCTATAGTGTTTGCACATTGTCCAGTGTAAATATTGCCCCACTCTATCGTGACGATTTTTATATTCATTTGGGCAAGTACAGAACATCCTGACATTAGATTTTCTATTGCTTCTTTGTATTTATCACAGAACCTGCATTTTGAATCCACATTATTATGTATAATATTTGCCTAAAGACTTTGGACTTGCGCTGCAAGAATAAAGCCTTGTTTCAGACTTTAATTCAGGTGCACGTTACCATCAATGAGTATTAAGTTTATCAGCTTTATGGCTTCTGCTTTTCTTTTCTTCTTCTTCTTCTTCTTCTTCTTCTTCTTCTTCTTCTTCTTATTATTATTATTATTATTATTATTATTATTATTATTATGTCATTTTTCATCATATTTCGATTTCTGCTTTGGTCTCACTACCAACCAAGTCTGCGGGGAGACCTAAGGCAGGTAGTGGCGTGTTGTTATGGCTCCATTTCATGTTTTTCTATCTTCCCTATCATCCTCAGCATTACATAGATAAAGTTTTCCTTAGTGTGTGGGCTGTACTTAATAAGACAATTTTTTGTATGTCTCTTAAGCTGGGGTTTCCAGGGATTCTTTCAATGTGTTGTTTTGTTCCATTTTTTATCATTCCAAGTGCACCTACTATCACTGGCACAACACTGATCTTGAAAAAAAAGGAGGTCTATACTGAACACAGGAAGAGACAACTGAAATTTCTAGGACACATAATGAGGAAAGTGGGCTTGAAAAAACAGAAACTCACAGGTTGAGGGCAAAGGGACAGAGGTAAACAACGTATGACATACTTAGTAATAATCTTGGAATTATTTCGAACTTTTGTTCTCATCTTGGTTGATATAGATATTATAATAGACACAACGTTTCAAGAAGTATCCTCTGATCATCATCAGGTGTACATAATGATCTTGACTAAACGGAGAGCGGAACAGAATTTGAAAAATATAAAAAAAATCAATATTTATTAAATGCTACAAAGGAGAGAAAATTGTGACGAGCCACGATTGCCTACGCCCTGAAGGGGATACGTCCCATGAAGGAGAAGAGGACAAATTGTCATATTTTTCACCTCTTGATTTTATTGCTTGATACTTACGGATTTTTAATTTTTAATTTTTTTTTTTTTTTTTTGTTAAACAATTATTTATTTTCTTAGTACAGGACACAACCCCGTATGATACATGACTCAACTTCCATTATTAGATTTGTTGCAACGACCGATTCTTTTTGCAATATCTGGCGTCAAAACCTCGACAAATGGAAGGGCATATTGAATGCAGAAAGAACAGGAGAAAGCAGCGTAGAGTCTACCTAACGAACTTGTGTAAATGGATGGTAGAAAAGTATTTTCCGAAAGATAACGAAAAACCAAGTTAATAATAGCAAAATTAAAAAAAACAAGGAATTTTGGAGAACCATGATTCAGTCAGTTAAGTGCCATACGTGATACACGCTTGGGCGATTATGTATCGAAAGAGACATGACTGACTGGGCAGAAGATTATCCCGCAGTAGGTTGCCATTACTTTCTGCGGTAGACTGGTTACCAACCAAGGCTATAGAACCCAATCTGTCCTGTTATTTAACCCATAACTGGAGGGAAGAGACGGATTAATACCTTTCCCAAGGGTATTTGCGCGTAAGTGAATGCAAGAAATTCAACTGGAATTCGAACTCGGCTCTCCGATTTCTCGTTCCGAGTCGATATCCACTGCGCCACAACTCACATCCGAGAACCATGATTACCCACGTAATAAAAAGTCACAGCACTTAGAATAAGAAGTTGCTAAGAAAGTTGTTTCATTGTGTCATGCTAAACCATTTTTCTGTGCATTTAATATTACTGAAACTTCAACTCTGATGCTTCTTTTATGTATGTAGATATTCTTTATAAAATCCAAAGAATATGAAATGTTATCAATCTTGACTTGGCATATCGGCTTAAATCACTTTCTCATCTCTGTAACGTAGCTTGAACTTTGTTCCATAACCATTTTCATGACGATTGATCTGGTGAGCTTTCTTTCATAATTTGACTTCATGTACTCAAGCATATTACTAGATTGGCAGTTAGGTCTCATAATTTTACTGCTAAAACAGCTACAGGTAAATTTTCTTCTAAGTTTGTCTCTTGCAATTTCTATTGCATTTTGGAACTCTTTTTTCCGTAAACTTCGTTTCCTGTCAACTACGATCTTCAAAAATGCAAACATGACACTAATTGCTATCTTCTATCTTTTTTAAAAAATCCTATTCATTATAATTCTTTTATCATTTTCTTTCATTCTCGGTAATTGTGTCTTAGTGAGCTTATCGCCTTGTTTGGGGTAAAACGAGGAAAAATTCGTGTAGGCTCCAACTAAGATGCGAATTATTAAGATGTGTACTTATTTTTTAAATTAGTATCGCCCCATGCATGTTAATAAATTCATTAAGACACAAAATGTCACATGGTGTGGATGAATTAGAAATAGAAACATTAATAATGAGCGGGAAGAAAATAAGTTTCTCAGAAGAACAGTAGATAGCTCATGGCTGTACATTTTTGCAGGTTAAATTTGGCTAAAAAGCATGGTACCAGTTCATCAAGTGAGAAGTGCGGAAAAAGAAACTGCTAGCATAAAACTTACGGTTGCATCTAATTACCTCAAATGGAAATTGCTGAGATCTCGACGCCAGTCTAGTTAAGTGCCATACGGGATGCACGCATAGGCGATCATGTCTCAAAAGTGACATGACTGACTGGGCAGAAGATTTTCCCGTGGTAGGTTGCCATTATTGTTTGCGGTAGACTAGTTGCTAGCCAAGGCTATAGAACCCAATCTGTCCTATTATGTAACCCATAACTAAAGGGAAGAGACGGATTAATAACTTCCCCAAGGGTATTTGCGCGTAAATGAATACAGAAAATTAACTAGAATTCGAACTCAGCACCTCGATTTCTTATTCCGAGCTGATATCCACTGCACCACAACGCACATCTATGCCAGTTTAGGTACCATAACGAAGAGCTTATCCGAACAATTACCATGAAAGTAATTATAGGAATATTACTGTTATACTTAACAGTAATATATGATTCGTACTAAGGATGATATATTCGTCATTATAATAAGTATAAACAGAAACAGAAATTAATTATGACACAATCTCATAAAAAAGATCTAGTGAGGGATGCCGCTATTTCACCGTTGTCATATAATTCATTTCTTATTTTATCCGTATTATTTTTTAATTTTTTTTAGATTTGCTCGCTTTTTTTGATGTCGAGTCTGAAGATTATGAGCTGAACGATACGCAAACCGAAATGAAGAAAACAGAATCTCTCCGAAAAGCAAATGTGCTTTGGTTGAAATTGTCTGCGGTAATAAACTTTGCGTTTGGTGACAACAACTCAGCAGACACGACCTAAGCTTAACACGCCATTAAGTTGTGCCTCAGGGAAACAGCTAGTGAGACGTGCCTTCGATGCTATCAGGCGTGTTTCTTGTTTTAATGATTTTTTTTTCCTTACGCGTAGGACTTTGAATGTGTTAAATAGACCTTTAGTGACCGTTAAGGGTATCAGTGAGAAAATGAAAGAAGCGTACTTCATGAGGCGTATATAGGTTGGCAATGTGGCTGTATAGGCATGCGGCTAGCGAATTCAAAACGTTATTGTTATGGAAACCACAGCAGCAAGCTTAGTATTGTGGAGAGCTGTAGTCCCATACTCCTTCCAGCAGAATCGACGGGAAATGGAAGATGGTTCATGAAATCTGATACTGGCGTGTCAGCTTCACAATTGTATTTGATTCTGCATATCAAATGCAGCTGTGAGGATAATGTACTTAAGATTTTCTTAGATTTTGGAAGTCATCTTCTACCAAGTCTATGATTCTTCGGATTTTCGGATCACCTTTTCCGTTGTTTAGAGTGTATCCATACAGTCGGGGCACATAAGCAAAAACGCACATTTTCAAGAAATAAAATTTTAAACTTTCAGGGAATTGTATTATGTGCCTTGTGGAGCAATGGATATCAGAACGAGAAATCGAGGAGCCGAGGTCGAATTCCATTTGAATTCCTTGTATTTACCTACGCGCAAATACCCTTGGGAAAGGTATTAATCCGTCTCTTGCCTCCAGTTATGGGTTAAATAACAGGACAGATTGGGTTCTACAGCCTTGTCTATTCAGAAAGTAATGGCAACCTACTGCGGATAATCTTCCGCCCAGTCAGTTAAGTCTTTTTCGAGACATGATCGCCCAAGCGTGTATCACATGGCATTTAACTGACTGACTGACTGACTGACTGACTATTAACAAATATCATCTTCAATTGATTTCCATCATTTGTAATGCAAAGTTTGAATCGCTTTGCAATATTCATGTGAACTCGTTGCGATAATTCCACATTGCCGTCAGTTTTAACGCATTCACTCATTATGGGTTCAATCAAGTGTGTTTTGTCTGTGATTTTCATTGAGTACACCTCCTCCTTTAACATACACCAGAAAAATAAATCAAGTTTGTCTTCTTTCGGCAAAAATGTGACAAGAAAGGAGTGAGCATTAACTTAAAGAAAACTGAATGTATGCTCATCAGTAAAAAGAAGAGCCCAGTATGTCACCTACAAGTCGGAGAAACTAAAATAGAACAAGTAAAAAAATTCCAATACCTGGGATTTGTTTTGACAGAGGATGGAAAGTGCGACATGGAGACCCAAAGACGGGTTAGCATGGCCAAAGACGCATTTCAGAAGCTAACCAAAGTACTGAAAGACAGAAAAATCTCATTGGAATCAAAGAAAATAGTACTGGATTGTTATATGATGTCTGTCCTTCTGTATAGAAGTGAATGCTGGACGATCTCATCAAAGATGAAGGAGAAGCTTGAGGCAGTAGAAATGTGATTTTACAGAAGGATGATTAGGTTACCATGAACGGAGCACGTGTGCAACAATGAGGTGTTGGAAAAGATGCAAACAAGAAGAAAATCATACTAAATATCAGGGATAGACAAATGAGGCTCCTGACATAGGTAATGAGGAAGGACGGCCTGGAGAATATAATACTCACAGGTCAGATAAAAGGGAAGGCGAGACAGGGGAAAGCAGCGCGATACCTACTTGTTAGGTCTAAGCAAATGGATGGCGGAGCGAGACTTAGAATAGATACCAAGAGAAAAAATATTAAGAGACATAGCCAAGTGGAAGTCCATGATCGCCTACGTCCTGAAGGGATACGACACAAGAAGAAGAAGAAGAAGAAGAAGAAGAAGGTTTAATCTATGGGGGTAAAAAATATATAATCAATGAGATTTCCTAACCAGACATTGGAGACACCTTGCATTTCTACACAACTGAGAGAGACAAATGTGATTTTTCTCACTGGTATTGCAAATTTTGATGCACTTTTTTCCTTTTTTTTTTTTAATCATATCACCCCGAGCAAGGCACTAACGTCACTGAAGCGCAGGGGGCTACGTAAGAGTGAAAAGATTGGAAAAGAGAAAGCTGGAAACCACATCCTAAACAAGGAACAAGGGATGAGCCTCTTCACCTGTTCAATAGACGTGGGTGGATTGCAAGATTTACGTGAAACCGATGGAATAACTTCATATTGCCGTCAATTTTAGCCAAATTTTATGCGTTCAATCAAGTTTTGTTGCTGCTCTGATTTTGATTTTTATTCTTTAGCTTACCCCAGAAAAAGAAGTCAATTTTTCTTCTTTCGACAAAAACTATGTTTAATCTGTGGACATTAGAGACACTCTGTATCTACACAACCGAGATAGACACATTTGATTTTGATATCACTATTTTGCCACTATTATATAAGTTTGATATATTTAAGAAGGATATTAAAAAAAATTGAGAAATTTTACTGGGAGCAAATCGCCTGCGTGCGAACAAGAAAATAAGTTCATTAAATATACAACATTAAAAGAGGTTTAAGACAAGGATGAGTTTTCTAGTCAGATTCATTCCGACTTCACTCTGAGGCAATTTGAGAGAATTAGAATTACTACAAGGATTTATTGCTGGTGGCAACAATCGTTAGATATGCAGATGACACAGAAATTAAAACACATGACCTCCTACAGAAGATAGTCAAGGAAAGCAAGAAGAAAAGAGTAAACATCAATTGTAAGTCGAGCATAAGATTCGTATTACAAAATCTAAATTTAGATATTGTGGTGCAGTAGATATCGACTCGGAAAGACTTATCGGCATCCCGAGTTCGAATTTCAGTTGAATTCCTTGCATTCACTTACGAACAAATACTGTTGGGGAAGTTATTAATCCGTCCCTTCTCTCCAGTTATGGGTTAAATAATAGGACAGATTTGGTTCTAAAGCATTGGCTTGCAACCAATCTACCACAGAAAGCAATGGCCACCTATTGCGTGATAATCTTCTGCCCAGTCTGTCATGTCACTTTCGTGACATGATCGCCCAGATCATGTCACAAAATGGGCATGTTTAATGGGCATGCTTTTAGATTATTTTTAATAACCCGATATCCCCAGGGCTATGGACCTATGATGTTTATCGATGATCTTCCAAATATTGACAGTTTGCAACTAGGTATTTTGCAGACGACACGACTTTTAATTCCTGTTTTTGTAGCAAATCCGACAGATTCCGTAAAGTAAATCTCGTAGCTGATCTTGAAAAGTGGTTAATTGGGTAAGAAATGGCTTGGTCCTGGGTATGACGGTAAACTTTATCTGGCAGCAAGGCCTCTAATTGGGAGGTTGTGAGAAGCATGGAACCACCTCTTAATTGCTGTTGTTGTCAGGTCCACCTTGACCTGGAGTGGTAGCACCTGTTAGAGTCCCAGTTATGGGAAAATAGTTAATCCCCAAACTGGGGTCAAAACACTATGAAAGACCTTTATAGAAATATATACATAAAATAGACTTTTATAGAAAAATATCACGTATGGTATTTAACTGACTGAAGGGCACCACATGTACTGCTGCCAAACCAGGAGTGGTGTTTCTTTGGACAGGATTGCCTGAACTCTGAATTCAAACCAACCTGAAGAGGCTGGTTTGAATTCAGAGTTTTCCTTCTCCAAGATCGGTTGCCACTCAAGGTTACAGAAACCAGCCTGTCCTGCATTATTTTCATGATAGTTGAAAGTAAGTGAATATAATGAATCAGACTGTGATTCGAACTCAGCTCTCCGATTCTTCATTCCGAGTCGCTATTCATTGCTTCACTATACTTCCAGCATTACAAATTAAACATACCAAAATCAAGTATGTACCACCATTTCAATATCTAGCCAGGATTTTAACAGAATTCAGAAAAGACAGCAGCGAAATCCGAAAGCACATTGGAATATCAATATCGAAGCTGAATTTCCAAATCGTAAGCAAATTATTAAGAAACAGTAGAAGGAAAAATACTTGACAAAAAGATAACTTAATCGCCATTTATAGTGTAGTAACCAGAAATTAGGTTGTGCGTTGTGGTGCAAGATGTGCGTTGTGATGTGGTGGATATCAACTCAGAACGACAAATTAGGGAGCCAGGTTCGAATTCCATTTGAGCTCCTTGCATTCACTTACGCGCAAATACCCTTGGGATAGGTATTAATCCGTCTCTTCCTTCCAGTTATGGGTTAAATAATATGACAGATTGGGTTGTATAGCCTTGGCTGGCAACCAGTCTACCGCAGAAAGCAATGGCAATCTACTGCGGGATAATCTTCCGCCCAGTCAGTTATGTCTTTTTCGTGACATGATCGCCCAAAGCGTGTATCACGTATGACACTTAACTGACTGACTTACCAGAAATTAATGACACATAAGAGATACGTAAAATATATAAAATCGGGATCGTGGATAAATTTAGTAGCGATCATAGCTCTCCACAATTTCCGGACCTCCTAGTACATTTTGTCTATTCTCTATCTTAGTCCTAATTCCTGTTCTACCATACATTTACAGAAGCTCGTTAGGTATGTTATGCATTGCCTTCGTCTGTCCCTCTTGCCTGTAATCTCTCAAATTTTCGAAGCCCTCTTTTCTTACCTGCCCGAGAAATTTCAACTGTCCATTTCTGATGTTAAGTACGGCTGTTCTTCTTGTTTTCATTTTTTCTAAACTGTTGCTCATATATTCAGTATATGTTATTCTCAGCATCCTTCTGTAGAATCACATTTCTGTTACCTCAAGTCTTTTTAATCTGTGAGGAGATTGTTCACTGTCATATAGGATAAACAATTAGCCTGTATGGCAGTGAACGTAATATTATTAAATGACAATTAAAATTTAGTACTCCTTTCTGTGTTTCTATCTAACGAAGTTTTTGTTCTTTTTGTTATTAATTTGCTTAGCTTTTCGAAGGTTCATTGGAATAGCCAATGAGCCTTCATATTCAAGCGTCACACTTTCCCTCTACTGCCGAAGCCTATCCCTGATATTTAAATTATATTTGTTTGATTTGAGCATCTCCAATTTGTAATTTGCATGTTGGACTCTAATTTCTTCTAAAAACCATGCATTCTCGCTGCTTGCAATTAAGGTTTAATTATTCTTCTTGCTTTATTTTCATACCTTCTATGGGAATTCCTGATGTTTTCATTTTGTCTTCTTACCAATATCGCAGTGGATATCGACTCGGAACGACAAATCGGGGAGCCGAGTTCGAATTCCAGTTGAATTCGTTGCATTCACTTACGCACAAATACACTTGGGAAAGGTATTAATCCGTCTCCTCCCTCCAGTTATAGGGTAAATAATAGGGCAGATTGGGTTCTATAGCCTTGGCTGGCAACCAGTCTACCGCAAAAAGCAATGGCAACCTACTGTGGGATAATCTTCTGCTCAGTCAGTCATGTCTCTTTCGAGACGTGATCACGTATGGGACTTAACTGACTGACCAATAACATTAAAATTTTTTTCTTTAATTATTTCACCCCAAGCAAGGCATTCCACTGCCACTAATGCGCAGGGTGTTACATAGGGGAAAGTTATGCGAAAGAGTGGTTAGATATAAGAAATGTCAGAAGGAGGGTGATAGACGGGTAAGGATACCGAACATGAGGGTTAGGTAGATGGGGAGAGTGTTTGAGAGAATGGATGCGAGTTAGTGTGTTAGGAGGTGTCTATTGACCTTACATTTAAACTTCTGGAGATTGTAGCTGTCGGGGAAGCAGGTATGTGGAAGGGAATTCCACAGTCGGGAAGTGCGAGAAAAGAAGCTGTTGGAGTAGAAATTGTGGTTGCATTTTATCGGTTTCACTGTAAAAGGGGTTGTCTATCAAGTATGACTAAGATAGGGCTGTGGTTCTAGATACCTCGGTGGCGTTCAACATGCTGGCCCTCAGCGCAAACTCAAATATTAAACTTAATCCAACGCTTCCAAAAGAATTATGCAATTAAGATTATGTTTAATGGGCATGCTTTTAGATTATTTTTAATAACCCGAGATCCGCAGGGCTATGGACCTATGATGTTTATCGATGATCTTCCAAATATTGACAGTTTGCAACTAGGTATTTTGCAGACGACACGACTTTTAATTCCTGTTTTTGTAGCCAATCCGACAGATTCCTTAAAGTAAATCTCGTAGCTGATCTTGAAAAGTGGTTAATTGGGTAAGAAATGGCTTGGTCCTGGGTATGACGGTAAACTTCATCTGGCAGCAAGGCCTCTAATTGGGAGGTTGTGTGAAGCATGGAACCACCTCTTAATTGCTGTTGTTGTCAGGTCCACCCTGACCTGGAGTGGTAGCACCTGTTAGGGTCCCTGGTATGGGAAAATAGTTAATCCCCAAACTGGGGTCAAAACACTATGAAAGACTTTTATAGAAATACATACATAAAATAGACTTTTATAGAAAAATATTACCAACAATACTTTTCTGAAGGAAAAGATTATTATCATAACACATTTTTGAAGAAAAAGAAAATTATTACCAGCAATGCATTTTGAATACAAATAGAAGATATTTTCAGTTTTCTAAAAATAAAATAAATTAAAAAAATAAATTTTTCATCAAATTCTGACTAAATCAACCTTCTCACTATAATCCAGCATTAAAAAAAAGTACCGTAAAATCCTGCCTTTTTGGCATTAAATAACCCACTGAGGTTGATATGCCATTAAACAAAACCCAAATTCAAGAAATGGTTTGCAAATTTTAATGACTTCAAAGCAAAACTGCTTTCATTTACTCACCATTGAGATATTCTTCTACTGGTTCATTATAATGCAAACCTCCAGGAGAGCAGCACGCTACGTCTTTTTGGTCCTACTTTTTCCATTGACATGAAGTTGAGTGAGTGACAAAATCGAATCAGTTGCGTTGAATATTTGGCTTAATCCAACCGTTTCTAACAAATCGTGCAATGACGGTTGTGTTAAACGGCCATGCTTCCAGATAACGTTTTTACTGTTATCTGGTCTAGTGTTCCTGGAGTGGATTCCTGACATTATTCAATGAATACTAGGCAAAGCAATTGATCCTGATCCTCAACCTCAGTCACTTTCTCACCGACGCAACGTAGCTTCTCTCTGTCTTTTCTACAAATAATTCATATTGCTCTGACAAGTTTTTTCTACCTGGTGCCTCGACCACATGAATTTAATCACGCTACTAGAATGGCAACTAGTTATCATCGTTTTACTGTTGAACTAGCTAGATGCAGCCACCATTTCTATTCTAACAGTTTTTATTCTAACAGCTTCTTTTCTAGCTCTAGTGACCGGTGGATGAGCTTTTGTCTCTGGTGCATCGACCACATGAACTTAAGCGTGCTACTAGATTGGCAATTAGGTCTCATTATTTTGCTATCCAGCTAGCTAGATGCAGCCTTCACTTCTATTCTAATGACTTCTTTTCTCGAACGTCTGAACCGTGGATGAACTTTTTTCTCTAGTGTCTCGATCATATGAACTGAAGCGTTCTACTAGATTGGCAATTAGGCCCCAGCGTTTTGCTGTTTAATTATTGCAATTTCTATTTCTCGGACTTCTCACGTGTGGAATTTCCTTCCGATTTTCTGCTTACCTGATAATTACAATCCTCAAAGATTTTAATGTAACGTCAATTGTCGCCCTCTGCCTTCTTTAACTTTGTGCCTTTTTTGTACTTTTTTCAATCCTCTTCGCTAAAGTTCTCTTATTGTTTCCCCCTACATTCCAGTAACATTATCTCTTTTCTTGGAGTAAAACAATAAAAAGAGGTTGTGCCACCTGCTGATCGTGATGTTTTAAGATTGTGGGAGATCAATCTTTTGTCTCATTGCATAGTTTGTGGTAGGGCCAGTTTTACTTGTGTTTCCTATTATGTGTGCTAGCCTTCTCTTATTCTGAAAGGGGAGTTTTGTATTTCATTTAGGAGATGATGAACATAGTCGTGAGGCATTTATGCATTTTTCGTTTAATTTTCAAAACTCATTCAATACTGACTAAAGCTGTGGGAAGCTATCAAATATTTTTTCATTGCTCTCTTAACTTCCTGGAAGGATCAATGTGGTTTCAACACAGTTTCAAACCTTCTTCCTAAACAAAGAAACCGCCTGCAAATTACAAAACAGAATCTACGATTACTTCTAAGCAACATGAAATCTAGCGTAAGAGCCTTAACCAATAAGCATAAAAAACAATCACAGCTTTGAAAATACTAAGATAAGCTAATTATTGAAGCTAGAGTCTTAGGAATAAGCATCACAGTCAATCATCGCATTGAAAACATTGAGAGCCGCGTTCGAATTCCAGTTGAATTTGTTGCACTCATTTACGCGCAAATACTAATCAGAAAAGTGTTAATCCGTCTCTTCTCCCACCAGCTATGGATTAAATAGCAGAACAGATTGGGTTGTATATCTTTGATTCACAACCAGTTTACCCCCAAAAGTAATGGCAACCTGCTGCGGGAAAATTTTCTGTCCAGTCATTCATGTCGCTTTTAAGACATGATTGTCCAAGCGTGTATCATGCCAAATTCTGAAACATTTTTTTTTTTGTTAATGGCTAAATAAATATTTCTGTTTAGAAACCTTTAAAAAATTAGAATATTTTACCACCTGAACAATAGTTTGTTTTGTTTTTTGTTTATAATCATTACACCTCAAGGGAGGCGGAACTGCCACTTGTGAACAGGAGGCTAGGGTGAGATGAAAAAAAAAAGGTACAGGGAATTTCGAAGAAAGTATAAGAGATCGATGGGAATCAAATAGGTAGAAAATTGCAATTGACGTTGCATTTAAACTTTTGGAGATTCTAGCTCTCAGCTATAGGAAACGGTAAGGAGTTCCATACACGGGATATGCGAGAAAATAAACTATTATATTAGAAGAGATAAATATATTTAACTATTTCGACGGTAAAAGGGTGAGACCTAGATGTCAGTCTCATAGCATGATTAAATACATGTGGTCAAGAAACCAGGCAAAACCAGGCAAAAATGCTCCTCACAGAAGTTGTCATGAAAATAATACTGTAATAATCTTTTCTTTCTTTTTTTGTCAATCCTGTTAATGTTGATATCGAAGGATATTTTTTGGCGCGTTTATGCGTATTAGCGACATCATTTTATGGTACTGAAGGCTAACTGCAGCGATAACTTCTTCAACTGTCAACTGAATAGTTACGTACGCTTATCTTTGCGTCTCCCTGTGTGTTTCTACCTCTTGGTCTGTCTGTTTGTCGATGGTGCTAAAGAAATGCGCAAAGTTCGAAACAGAAGCAGTACCCGATTTCAGAGATAATGGAATTAACAGGAACCAGCTTGTCAAATTACGAAATCTGAATTCGATTCTTAAATTGGAGAAAATGGCGGAAAAACACAAAAGCAAAAGAAAAAAAAAGAAAAAAAGAAGAAAGATAGAAAAAAAGAATAAACAAATAAAAAAAATAATAATTAGCCCAAAGTCTTGATTCTTTTCCAATAAGTTTTTGCATTATTTTTACTTTATTTAAAGAGAACTCTTTAAAAATGCTCAAGAGAGAATTAAAAAATAGAAAGAGAGAAATGAAAGAATGATGGGGGTTAAATCAGTGGAAATGTTAAAAAGTGATAACCTGGTTTTTAAAAATAAAAAATCTCACAAATAAAATACCCACGACACTTTTTTTTTGTTTGTTTAAAAAAAGAAGAAATAAATAAAGTCGTCTTTCAGCTGTGATGTTTAAGATCTGTTTAAAATTCCAGTTTCTCTCATTCTTCATTACGTAGAAACACCGGTCCTCTTATAATCCCCAAAGATCAGCAACACCGAGTCTGGTCAGTGCCTAAATGGGTGATCGCTAGGGAATACTATAATCCTGGATGATTCAGTAGTGTCAATCGGAGAGCAGCATTCCAATTCAAGTTGGACAAATAATATCTACATAGGCAGAGATATCTACTTACAGACAAGTAATATCTACTTTTGGAAAATGTAGAAGCACTCTTTTTCTTTCCAGTTATTGGTCTCTGTTTCCCAGCTATGGGTTAATTTAAAATAACTGTATCACTACAGCCAATATTATATCCAAAAATAAGATAAAATTGTCTACAACGAACATACAGATTTCAGCACTATAGAACACGTAGGTGTCGATATGCCGCAAAGCAACCAATCTCATTCTACGCAAGAAATCACTTCGATACTCTTTTTTTAGGTCGAGTGAAATTAAAACTTTTCAGGAACTATTAATGTTTATGTTTGTTCTAAAGACAAAAAGGAACTTTTTTTATAATCATATCGCATCAAGCAAGGCAGTTTACTACCACTGGTGCGCAGGGGTTTACATAGGAGGAAAGTTATGAGAAAGAGTAAAAGGTTATAGAGGGTGTCAGGAAGTGGATAAGAGAAGGATGAGAATACTGATGAGAGTGAAGTGGATGAAGAAAGGAGCATGAGAGAGAGGATGCAGGTTAGTGAAATAGGATATGACTATTGACTTTACATTTAAATTCTAGGAGATTGTAGCACTCGGGGAAGCAAGTAAACAGAAGAGATTTTCACAGGTTGGAAGCGCGAGAAAAAAAGCTACTGGAGTAGAATTTGCGTTTACATTTTATTGGTTCACAGTAAAATGTGGGACCTAGTTGCTAATCTTGTGGATCGAGTAAATTCATATATACGGGGCACCAGGGAGCTAAGTTCATCGGAGCAGAAGCCGTGAAAGTATTTGTAGAAGAGACAGAGAGAAGACATATTGCGCCGGTGAGAAAGTGATTGTATCTGAGCTGCCAAGGCGGGATGGATCACATTACAGATTCTCTGTTGGATTCTGTCAAGGGCTAAGCTTATTTATTAATTTTTTATTTGTCAGTCTGTTCTATTAATACCCATATTGTATGTTTGTTCTTCGGAGTCGAAGAAGAATTTGTTTTGCGATTCGTCAGTGGATCCGGAGGTGACTCTGTGACCTTAACCTAAATTCAGAAAGTTTAGTGCAGTAGACACGCCATAAAGAAGTAGTTTAATCACTGTCGAAGTTGAAGTAAATTAAAGAATACCAAACAGCAAAGTTATATCTATCTTCTTTCCAAAGCAGTGAATGCTGGACAATCTCCTTACTGACATAGAAGGCATGGAAAACAACAGAGATTTATTTGTACAGAAGGATGTCTTGAATATCATGGCATTAACATTTGAATAATGAGGAAGTGTTTAGGAAAACAGGCATAAAATGACATTATATCATCAGAAAGAGACGTTCACAGGGCATCTTATAGGGACAGAAGGAAGAAGAAATGATGTACATAACAATTGATGAATTTGTTATTTACGGTTTATAAAATGAATTGCTGGTTCTCTTACTTTAAAAAAGTGTTATTTTCAATTTGCTTATAAATATATATTGTTGGTAATTTTTAATTTTGTGGGTTATTTGAAGCTGAAATATAATTAATATGTAAATAATTGTTTATTTTGTAGCTGAATATTGAATCAGTATTTTTTGAAAACAAAAAAATATTTTTCCGAATAAATTCTTGGTGAAATACCGACGGCTGAAAGGTGGGGGTGGCGAATGATGTATGCATGCATTTCTCAAGGTTTTTGTGAATGTAACGAGTTCGAATGGAATTCAAACCCGGTTCTCTCACTTCTCATTCCGAGTCGCTACCACTATACATTACACCATCCCCGCACATGCGTAACCTACGTAAAGAGCTTGTGTAAACGGATGACAGAACAGGGAATGGAAGAGCTAGTGAGAAGAGAAAGATACATATAACAACAAAGGATATGAAATGGTGGAGAACCGTGATTCACTAAAAATGAACCAGTTTGTTAGGGAGTATGGCATTGGTAAACATTTAGCAAGCTTCTCTGCTTGGCCATTATTACTGAATAGTGAGTTCAAGCTCCAGCTCTTCCCCTATATTTGTTGATTTGTTTAATAGACAACTGTAACCAGTAGCATGACTAACGGCTATCAGAGAGCTATTAATGAAGAATCATTTATCGGTGCTGAGTTTAACCGGCAATCAAAAAGAAATGTACACGGAATAATATTTTTTTCTTCTTCTTCTATATGCCGTGTCCCTTCAGGACGTAGGGGATTGTGGCCTCCCACTCCCACATCTCCCTACCCTAGTAGCCCTTAACAAATTTTCTCTGGTTCAGTCAGTCAATTAAGTGCAATACGTGATACACGTTTGGGTGATCATGTCTCAAAAGATACATGGGCAGAAGATTATCCACCAGTATGTTGCCATTAATTTCTGCGGGAGACTGGTTGGCAACCAAGGCTATAGAACCAAATCTGTCCTATTGTTTACCCTATAACTGGAGTTAAGATACAGATTAATACCTTTCCCAAAGGTATTTGCGCGCAAGTGAATGCAAGGAATTCACCTGGAATTCGAACTCGTCTCTACGATTTGACGTTCCGAGCCGATATCCACTGCACCACAACGCACATCTCCCAAACCCCAATCTGCCTTACATTTGCTCAAGTTGCATTCTCCTGTTTTACTGTGAGTATATGACCTTTGAGTATCTGATTCTCTAAGCTTTCCTTATGCATTACATGTCCCAGGAACTTCAGCTGTCTTTTCTTGGTGTTAAGTATTAGGTTCTTTTAAAATGGCAATGCTTTTTACAGATATAAACCCTATTAATCCTTAACTGCGGAGAGAATGGATTCATACCTTTGTCGAGTTAAATAAATTACCATTTAAGCAGCAATTTATTATTATTTTTATAATAATAATAATAATAATAATAATAATAATAATAATAATAATACAGTTGCAAAAGAGCGCTATTTAAAAAAAGAAGAAACGAAAACACACAGTGATTGACAATCTTCAGGAATATTTCAATAGTATCTGGATTGCTATGTGATATTAGTCCTTCTGTAGGTCAGAGAATGTTGGACGATCTCATCAAAGAGGAAAGAGAAGCTTAAGGCAGCAGAAATGTGGTTTTACGGAAGGATGCTGAGGATACCATAGATGGAGCACGTGAGCAAAGTTGAGGCGTTGGAGAGGATGCAAATAAGAAAATTCATACTTCACATCAGGAAAAGACAAATGACGTTCCTGGAAAACGTAATGAGGAAGAAGGGCCTGGAGAATTTAATACACACAAGTCGGATAATAGCAAAGAAAGACAGAGAAAAGCAACGCGAGAATTACTTGATAGCCCTGAGTAAATGGATGGTAGAGCGGTGTTTAAGAGAGATACCAAGAAAAAACTATTGAGAGTGATAAGAGACAGAGCCAAGTAGAAGTCCATGATCGCCTACGTCCCGAAGAAACAAGGCCCCCGAAGAAGAAGAAGCTGTCTTCTTCAAGTTATGTTTAAATGATTGTTTTGTTTTTGTTTTTGTTTTTTGTTTTTTTTTCTTGGGAGGTGGGCAACTATAAAACATTTTTAAAATCTACAAAAAAATCTTAATTCTCTGTACAAACGTCGCTTGTTTTGAGAAAACGGATGTACTGGTAATCAACGCGTCAAAATTAATGAAACGCTGTCAGTGTGAATGTCATGCAAATGAAACGTTCTTAAAATTGTCCGTTATAAAAATAGACTTTTATAGTAAAAATTCCAGGAATGCTTTTTGTAGAAGAAAATATTGCGAGCAATATAATTTTGAAGAAGAAAATATTACCAGCAATAAGATGATCAAGTTTTTCTGTAGTCTAATAGAGTATACTTGTTTTTCACACAAAGCATAGTTTGCCTTGGGTATGACAATAAATTATAAAGGGTAACACGACCTTTGGAACCACCACTTAATTGCTATTATTTCTAGGTCCACCTTAACCCGGATGGATAGCACCTGTTAGGATTCAATCTATTGACAAGAGTGTGCTCCTAAACAAAAATAAACACTATGAAATTATAAAAAGTACATTTTATACTAAAAATACCAACAATACATTTTTATTTAAAAATTAACAACAATACATATTCATAAGTAAATTGAAAATAACACTTTTTTAAAGTAAGAGAACCAGCAATTCATTTCATCTGTAGTTGAAAGCATATAGTTGCGTTCAAAATATATTTAGTTGAACTCATACTATTGTGTTCAAAATAAATCCTGGGTATGACGATAAACTGCGTTCTGCAGCAAAGTGTCTGATTGAGAGGCATTGAAAAGGATGGAACCACCTCTTAATTGCTGTTGTTCAAAGGTTCACCCTGATTCGGGATTGTAGTACCAGTTGGGGTCCCAGCAATGGAGAAATAGTTGCTTCCCAAATTGCGACCAAAACATTATGAAAGTATAAAAATATACTTTATGAGTAAAAATTCCAGGAATACGTTTTGTAGAAGAAAATATTATGAGCAATATACTTTCGAAGAAAATATTAACAGCAATATATTTCGTAAGAAAATCGAACATAAAATATTACCAGCAACTTAAAAAATATAGAGCAGCAATACATTTAACTCTTGACAAAGCCGACCTTACAAAAATATGTTAGTGAAACCTGGTTTACAAAATGCTTTTGAAAAATACGAAACCAGATGACACCTTGAGTCAAAATCTGACTGAATCAACCTTCTCACAATAACCGAACATTTTTAAAAAATACCCTAAACACTCACCTTTTTGGCATTAAATAACCCACTGAACAAAACTCAAACTCAAAATATTTAGATTTCAGAATTAAATAAATATGGCTAAAGAAAATCAACCAACTAGGCATGGCTCATTAGGGCAGGTTGTTTTTTGTTTTTTTTTACTTCTTTCAGAAAATTAATATTGCACACAGTGAAAAAGTTACGGTTTTATGTTATAAGTATTGGTACCGAAATTTGATTCATATTTTCACCATTTTCTGAGCATTTAGTTCTCAAGGTCGTCTAAAAATATGTACAGAAATATTTCGTTTCTGCAAGTTGTTTATATTTCAAACAGACTTCTAAGTTTTACTAGTTCAAGTATAAATCCAAATAAGACTGATATCTTTTGTGTTAGATACATTGAATGGAAAATATATTTACACCATAATTATAATTAAGAATCACCGCAAACAAAGTATGTTATTTTTTACTGTATTCAAAAGTCAAGATTCTCTAAACTCCCATTCTGCATTACGCTCAAAGGTCAGATACTCACAGTAAAACAGGAGAAAAATTCATAAAGGTTACAAAAATGATTACAAAAAAATGAATAAGATTCGTTAGATCATTTTTTAAATCATAAGTATTATAATAAAAAAATCATGAATTACATGGAAAATGCGCGCATGAACAGTAATATTCTTAAGATTATATTAAACCTAGAAAAGAACAGAACAACTTATTAAACTAGTAAAGTAAAATATAAGAAACTTCTTACTTAAAATATTGCATTTAAATTTTATTTGTAGCTTCCCTATTTTAAGTAAGACATTTCTTTTTTCTTACTTCAGTCGAATATCTTGTCCTTTACTTTTCCAGGTTTAATAACTTGTCCTGTTCTTTTCCAGGTTTAATATAATCTTAAGAATATTACTTTCCATGCGCGTATTTTTCCATGTAATCCATGATTTTTCCAGGCATACCAATTAATTTATATAAATGCTGAAAACCGCATTTAAAAACATTAAAAAATATTATGCACTTGATAAAAAAAAGCAATAAAAAATTGATTATTTATAATTAATTCTGATAATCAATTTTGATAAAATGATAAGTGATCATCAAAGTTTGATTGACAAAAAGAATAAAAGATATCACCGAATTTAAAGTTTGAAAATCGCATTGCCTAATATTAAACAGAAAAAATTTATAAATAATAATAAGATTTATTATTAGAAGCGTTAGGCACACCCTCACTTATGTATTTATGCTGTTAGTCTCCTTTTTCGGAGTTCACATATTTTGATGTAAATTTTTTTCTACTAAACCAGAATTCAAAATTTATTTTCAAAATGTAGCTAAGAAAGCGTCTTATCCGATTCTGTAAACTGTTTGAAATTTGGTTGAGAACTGAATTAGTGGGGAAGCTTGAAAACTGCCTAGATTCACTCAATGTCGGACTTTAGAATATATTCAACTACTGACGTGTTTTTTGTTTGTTTGTTTTTTCAATCGTTTCACCCCAAGCAAAGCGGAACCACCACTGATGCGCAGAGGGCTACATAAGTGTTATGTCGCCAAGTATAAATCAATAACTCAACAACAGAATCAGAATATAAGTTTTATTCCGCGGAAAGACGGTTAGTATGTACAGAAGTGATTAGTAATATTTACAATAGAAAAGATACAAGAGTCCAATACGTCGTAAGACGTGTGTATACGTGATTACTTCCAGTACGCCACCGGAAGTGTGACTAACTCTTCACTGACTCGCACTGACTCTTCAGTAACTCATTAGAGACTCTCAAGTGACTCTCTACGACTGTATTTACTAGCCTTCCCACGCAAGGCTGGATGTGACACATGGTCATTTTATAGTGGGTATTCCCGGCCATATAGCCGGGCCAAAAAATGTCTGTCTATTTTTGCCCAGTCGTGGTTCTACCCTTCGGCGGAACCACGACTGGGTTAATGCTCTCTGCTCGGAAGCAGAGAGCGCCCTCTACCCGAAGGCAGAGGGCTGACAGTGTCGTAGAGTCGTCAGTCTAGTGACTCTCTACGACTGTATTTACTAGCCTTCCCACGCAAGGCTGGATGTGACACATGGTCATTTTATAGTGGGCATTCCCGGCCATATAGCCGGGCCAAAAACTGTCTGTCTATTTTTGCCCAGTCGTGGTTCTACCCTTCGGCGGAACCACGACTGGGTTATTGCTCTCTGCTCGGAAGCAGAGAGCGCCCTCTACGCGAAGGCAGAGAGCTGACAGTGTCGTAGAGTCGTCAGTCTAGTGACTCTCTACGACTCTCTTGTAGAGAATCCACCATTGCTATATATAGCAATGGGAACAGTCCATTTGTAGTTAAATAGGAGCGGCGCCCTAACAATAAGAGAGTAAAAGTTTAGGCAGGAGGAGAGTGAAGAGAAAGACGAACCAGTTACGGGGGGGTGGTCAAAGAAAGGGCAAGAGAAAGATGGGAATACAGGTATAAAGACAGTTGCGAAGTTAGAGAGAAAGAAAAAGAACAAGATATACGGGGTGATGTAGAAAGGACTGGAGTCAAGTGGATAAAAGATGGGAATTGACATTGCATTTAAATTTCTGGAGGTTGTAACCATCAGGAAAGCAAGTACACGAAAATGAGTTCCACAAGGCGGGAAGTGCGAGAAAAGGATCTGATGGATTTGAATTGTCGACTGCATTTGATTGATCTGTAAATGGGTGGGACCTTGTTGCCAGTTTGATTGCACGAGTAAATTCTTGTGGTGGGGGCAGCAGTGATTTAAGTTTGTCGGAGTAGAAGCCATAAAAATATTTGTAGAATAGACAGAAGGAAACTACATCTGGTCGGTGAGAAAATGGCTGAAGTCGAGCTGCCAGGTCGGGACTAATCATATTAGTGATTCTTGTTTGTGTGTAACATCATAACACTGCTGGGCACAAATTGTAAGACAGAATGTCTTAATTTTTTTTTAAATAATTTCACCCCAAGCAAGGCAGTTTTACTGTCACTGGTACGAATGGGGTTACATAGGAGGAAAGTTATGAGAAAGAGTGAAAGGTTATAGTGGGTGTCAGGAAGTGGGTAATAGAAGGATGAGAATACTGGTGTGATGGAAGTGGAGTGGATGGAGAAAAGAGCATGCGAGAAAGGATGCGAGTCATTGAGATAGGAGATGACTATTGACCTTACATTTAAATTCTTGGAGATTGTAGCTGTCGGGAAAGCAGGTATACGGAAGGGAATTCCACTGGCGGAAAGTGCGAGAAAAGAAGCTGTTAGAGTAGAAGTTGCGGTTACATAGTTGCTAGTCTAGTAGCTCGTGTAAATTCATACATAAGGGGCACCAGTGAGTTCAATGGAGCAGAAGCCGTGAAGTATTTGTAGAAAAGGCACAGAGAAGCCTCATTACACCAGTGAGAGAGTGACTGCAGCTGAGCTGCCAATCAAAATCAATCACATTACAGATTCTCTGTTGGATTTTGTCAAGAATCCAGAGGTGAACAGCAGGGGCACCCCGTCCGGATGTGGCAGCAGTATTCAATACACGAGTGGATGGTATATATATATATATATATATATATATATATATATATGCAAGATAGATTCAGACGGGAAAAACTTCCTGCCCTTACACAGTGAACCGACCTTCTTAACAGCGGATTTAGCTGTGGATTCGATATAGTCATTCCACGTGAGGTCTGCTGAGAGAGTCAGGCCGAGGAGGCGCAGTGTTTTGCTTTCAGGAAAGCTAGCCTGATGCATCTTAATAGAGAGTAGGAGTGATTGTTTGTGATAGTTAAGCGATAGCAACTTTGTGTTTGAAGCATTAAAAATTGTTTATTAGGATTCTTCAACTACTGCACTATATAAAATAGTACATCATAATATGAAGTTAAGCAACGTTGAGCCTGGTCAGTACTTAGAAGGGAAACCGCTTGGGAATACCAGGTGTTGTAAGCGTTTAGTGACGGATGTGTGTTGCTGTGCAGTGGATATCGGCTCGGAAAGAGAAATCGGTGAGCCGAGTTCGAATTCCTGTTGAATACGTTGCATTCACTTAGGCACTGGTACCCTTGAGAAAGGTATTAATCCGTCCCTTCCCTCCAGTTTTAGGTTAAATAACAGGGCAGGACTTGGGGACCCTGCCCCTAAAAACAAATCCCAATGAATCTTGATACTCGAAAAAGAAAAAAGTATTACTAGACACAAAAACCTATATAAAAACAACAATAAATTGTTGAAAAAGAAAATGGTATTACGAGCAATAAATTGATAAAATTAAGTTGCCAATAAATGACCCGACTAGGTTGATATGCCATAAAAACAAAACAACCAACCAACCAACCAACCAACATCATAATATAGCTAAATTGTTCAGTATGATGTCCCTTTGAATTAAATAAAGATACAATTAGTAGTAATATGCTTGTGGCATGCATTTTATCCATATATAATTTGTAAAGCTTCGGTAAATTATAAATTTTATGCTTATTTTTGTACTATGAGACGTTCAATGATCAGCGCAATGAAACTGCAACGTTACGATTTTGAAATTAAACTTAATACTCCTTTCTTCAAAAACATTAATGATTTGGAAAAAAGATATTTTCTGTTGTTATTTATAATGTGAAATCCCAGTTCCAAATTCTAACTGCTCTAATGTCTCATGGTTTCTAGCTCTAACTGACGACAGGTGTTGCTTATCTGTACATGAAATGACGGATCAGGGTCCCGAGAGGTTTTAAATTAAGTTTGAACGTTGCGTCGGAAAAAGCGACTTGAGTGCCATATCTAGACACTTGAAAGCAACCTTAGTAAATCAACAAGCGCAATAATAATAGTAACTGAAGAATCTTAATTCTCATGTTAATGGTTTTGGGTAAGACGGTAGACTGCATCTGGCATCAAGGCCTCTGACTGAGAGGTTGTGAGGAGCATGGAACCGCCTCTTAATCGTTGTTGTTCACAGGTCTACCCTGAGCCGGAGTTGTAGCACATGTTAGGGTCTCACATATGGGCAAATAGTTATCTCCCAAACTGGAGTCCAAACAATGAAAGTATAAAAATAATATTTTATAGAAATGTATGCATAAAAATAGCCGTTTATAGAAAAATATATAATTTTTAAATGAACAAAATTACCAGCAATACATTCTCGAATACAAAACTAGAAGACATCTTCAGTTTTCTAAAAAAAAAAAAATAAAAATAAATGAAAAATAAATTTCCATAAAAATCTGACCAAATCAACCTCCTCACAATAACCGAACATTAAAAAAATACTCTAAACCCTCTAGCTTTTTGGCATTAAATAACCCACAGAGTTTGATATGCTGTTAAATCAAACCCAAATACTCAGGTTAATGACTGAATCAGCTCATCGTGAGTTCTACCGCAATAAATCAAAATCGGTTAAAATTCCCCTATCGCATCATTAAATATTCGAACAATTTTAACAAAATATTGCAACAATCATAGATATGAATGTTGGTCGTTATTTGAAGAAGTAAGAGGATACAATTGAAAAGATTTGATATTGACACCTTTTTCATTTCACTGAAACAGACGCTGAAAACTTCTATCATCACTTTTTCGTCCTTACTTTCTTTCAATTTTCTCAGTGAAATCAAGTAGCGTCTCTGATATATCTTTTTCGTATTTCCACGCGATCAAAACGGAATTGTCCATTGTTTACGAGATAGACATTAGACAGCTCTATCTACCTTTCTAATTTTCTTTCACTGAAACCAAGTAGCGTGTCTGATATAAAATCATAGAATCAAATGGGAATTATAAGGTATTGGCAGAGCGTAACCTTCATTTTAACTAAGGTTGGAACAAGCATAATAATAATTATAATAGTAATAAATAAATGATCTGATGACCAGGCACAATTCTCATGGCTTCATATCTTAAATGATCGAATGAATGTTATTGCTTTGGTGAATTAAGATGCGGAAACGTAATTACCTAATTCAGTACCACATATTTGTTTGCCATTTGTCTGACTAGTTGGATATGTATTTAAGGAGATGATGCACTGTGTACGAGAATGTTACGGTTGGAACTTACCATGTTTGTCTGGACAAGGAGGTGCTTTATGGTAATTACCCATCGGGGAAACGTTTCATGCGTGTGGCATCTTTGGGAAGCACCTAACACCCATACCACCGACTGACCAAAACTTTATGATAGAAAATGGGCAGGCGAAACTGTTGTGAAGTAGTTTTAGAACGAAGTCCCAAGTCATCGTGACCAAGGGTTTGAGCGCACATACCAGATTATGTGCTCTCTAAGAAACTGTATCTCAGACTAGCTTAGTATATACGATGTGTACATCAGAGCCGAGTTCGAATTCCAGTTGAATCCATTGTATTCACTTACGCGCAAATACCCTTGGGAAAGGTATTAATCCGTCTCTTCCTTCCAGTTATGGGTTAAATAGCAGGACAGATTGGGTTCTATAGCCTTGGTCGGCAACCAGTCTACTGCAGAAAGCAATGGCAACCTACTGCGGGATAATCTTCTGCCCAGTCAGTCATGTCTCTCTCGAGACATGATCGCCCAAGCGTGTATCACGTATGGCACTTGACTGACTGACTGACATCAGATATTAGCCCAGTGGGCGATAAACAAGCACAAGTGGCCCTGGGCAGGCGTCTGCAACAAGAATTAGCTAGCTACCTTAGAAAATTCGGAAACGATCGGCCAGCCGTAATGATATTGTCTATAGAAGTGGGTTAGATCAGAGAAAGATAATTTGAACTTTTTTTTTAATCGTTTCCCCCCCAGGCAAAGCGATGGTAACTATATTTAGTTGTCCCTCCCAGTAAGGGCAACATGTGACACATGGACAGTTATGACTGGGATTTCCGGGCTATTTGGCCCGGCCAAAAAATACCTGTCTAATTTTCCCCAGTCGTGCTTCTACCCTTCGGCGGAACCACGACTGGGTTATTGCTCTCTGCTCGGAAGCAGAGAGCGCCTTCTACCCGAAGGCAGAGTGCTGACAGTGATAAAGTCAGTTACAGCGAGGCAACTGCTAAAGCGATGGTAACACTAGAAAGCAGCAGTTTATAAGGAATAAGAAGACTTTAGCAGGGAGGATTGAGGAACATGGGGTAACAAGAAATGAAAAGGAATGAAAAGACTTTAGTAGAAAAGTTAAAAAAGAAACAGGGTTCAAGAAAGCAAAAGATTGGCATGTCATTTAATTTTTCGAATGTTGTAGTTATCAGGGAGGAAAAAAACCTGAAGAAAGATTCACTGGATGGAATTGCTTGCGAGTAAAGAAACTGTTAGAATAGAACTAACTGTTGAATTTAACTAGTTCAACAGTAAAACGGTGAGTCCTAGTTACCAATTCAGTAGCCGACTGAAAAGGAGAAAATGCACATCAGAACAGTTTCCATAAAATATTTCTAGAAAAGACAGACGGGAACATATGTCACGTCTGATAAAAAGCGTCTTGTAAGAGGCTGTATACAGCTTTTTTCTTTTTTTTTTAATCATCTCACCCCAAGAAAGGCATTCCACTGCCACTATTGCGCATGGGGCTACATAGGGGAAGGTAAAGAGAAGGAGTGGTTAGACATAGGGAATGTCAGGAGGAAGGTGACAGATGAGTAAGGATAGCGAGGATGAGGGTTGGGAAGAGTGCTTGATAGAATGGGAGCAGGTTAGTGTGTTAGGAGGTGTCTATTGACCTTACATTTAAACTCCTGGAGATTGTAGCTGTCGGGGAAGCAATCGAGAATTGATTCATACAAGACGCTTTTTGTCTCATTCTATCAGCAAAAAATCTCATTCTATCAGCAAAAATGATTTTGATTCATTGAGAACAGGCTTGTACTCATTATCTTGTCTCAAAATAAGGTCGCCTCTATGTGCTGTTTTTAAGTAATATCTTATCGGTTTGGCTACAAATACTAAACAGCATCGTTTAAATGAAGCCATATGTTTACTAGTATCTAAAATTACAGATAAACAGAATTCCATATGATAAAGAGTCAATGAAGTGAGGGGAAAATTACAAAGATTTATTTAAACGTAGCAATTCCAAACTTATAATGCGATTCCTGGATACAGGAAGACTCTTCTTTGTTTTCTGTGCTAAATATAATACGGATTATTAATGCATAAGGCAAGTCATTAAAATAAAACACTCGTCTATTGAAATTACGTCGAATTCTATCAAAGTGGTCGCCTCTTGGTCGAATGTCGGCGTTTATATTTCCTGTTCTTTGTCATAAAAATATCATAGCTGTTCATTATTGTCATGTTCACCTCTACCAACAGCCATTTCAATATCGTTTTTCTTTCCACGGAACAATATAATAAAAAATGGCACATTTAGAAATATCCGTCTCAGTAAGGAATCAGTCAAGGTTGACAAAGCAAACATGGCTGTTTCCCTTAAAAAGGACCTCTAATCTGTGATTAAGTAGGGTAGGAAATGGCATATCAATTTTAATACCTTTAAAACGAAGTTGTTCTGTTTTAACCACCATAGAAAAATGTCCTGCCTATAATTAGAATAGACGCTAGTCTCCTAAAGAGTAACACACTGCGCCTCCTAGGCCTTACTCTCACAAATAACCTTAAATGGAATGACTACATTGAATCTATATCTGTTAGAAGGTTTGGTTTACAGTGGTGGATCTATAAATTTTTTGCGTCATAATCCATTTTTCCCAGTTATAAATTTAAATTCGTTCGTGTATTTAATACTGTTGGTATAGTTGGTCGGGTGCTCGTGCTATTCATCTTGAAGTTCTCGACAAAATCCTTTTCTTGCACTTTCCAGAGAAGGATCGGCAATATAATCGACCCTGAATTGGCAGCCTGCTATCAGTCACTTTCTCACCGACGTGCTGTGGCTTCCCTCTGTCTTTTCTATAAGTATTTTCATGGCAACTGTTCTGACGAGCCTTTTTACTCTAGTTCCCCTACCACAAGATTTTCCCGCAGTATGTTGACATTACTTTCTACAGTAGTACTTGTTGCCAGCCAAGGCTATTGATCCCAGTCTGTCTTGCTATATAACCCATATCTGGAGGGAGAGTTGACGGATTCATATCTTTTCCAATGGTATTTGTGCATATGTGAATGCAATGTATTCAACTGGAATTCAAACTCGGCTCTCAGATTTCCCGTTCCGAGCCGATATCCACTGCACCACATTCTTACTGAACATCATCCGTTTTTGTTTTTTTTTGTTTTTTTGTTTTTTTGCAGTGACGTTCACTATGTACGAAGTGGGTTTATTGTTTTTTGTATAGCGGCATATCTGCCTCTATTGGGTTTTTTACTTCGGGCTACTAGATTGGGATCAATGTCCTACCCTTTTACCATAGAAGAGGTGGTTACATCTAACCAATAGTTAGATGTAACCGCCACTTCTACTTCAATATTTTCTTCTCTTGCACTTCCAGTTTGTAGAACTCTATTCCGTTTGCTTACTTCCTTAATAGCTACAATCTACAAAAGTTCTACTGCAACGTAAATTATCTTTTATCTACTTCCTTCCCAGTCATATATTATGCTTTCTTCGACATCCCCTGTAACTTGTTTTTTTCAGTCACTGTAACCCTCTGCAAAATAATGGCGGTTCTACTTTGCTTGAGGTGAAATTATTATTAAAAATATATAAAAAAAATTTAAAACTATAATAAAAATATATGCAATAATATAACGTAGTGTAACAGTAAGGCAGTTAGTCTTCAAGATAATTATGACTGAGTTCAATCCTTGCTGGATAGCAAGGAGAAAATCTTGCCTCGGATTTTTTTTATTCTGATTTGCTATTTCCCTCTGAATAAGGAGTCTAGTCCTCATTGAGCGCTCTATTAAAAACAGCGCATGTTTATTGAACTAGTGTGCAACTTCTTAGTTGTAATTCCGGCAATCACTGAGAGCGGATGCAGGTTAGTGAGGTAGGAGATGACGATTGACTTTATATTTAAATTCTTGAAGATTGTAATTGTTGGGGAAGCAAGTAAATGGAAGAGAATTCCACAGGCGGAAAGTGCGAGTAAAGAAGCTGAAGGAGTAGAATTTGCGTTTATATTTTATTGGTTTCACAGTAAAAGGTGGGACTCAGTTGCTAATCTTGCAGCTCGAGTAAACTCATATATAGTGAGCTAAATTCATATATATATATATATATATATATATATATATATATATATATATATTAGTCATCCACATACAAGCCTGTTTCGCTGTATCACAGCTCATCAGTGTGGCTAGACATATCCACTTGCTTGCTGGCCGGGATCGAAAACTCGACCGATTTGGTGTCATTCGGAGTCGCTACTCCCTAAGCCATAGACGCATACAGACTGCCAGACTGTCAGACTGTCTTGTTTAACTGTATCACAGTTCATCAGTACGGTTAGACATCCGATTGCTTCTAGCCAGGATTGAAATCCAACCGAATTGACATTAGTCGGCGATTCTACCTCTAAGCTATAGGCGCCCGGTGGAGGAAGGTAGATTTGTGCATGTTATATACACGATGTAAACACACGTCAGTAGCCAAGAGTTATCAAATTCATTACTGAATGAAGGAATGCGTGTATAGCGGTAAGTAGCTACCGCTGTTAAAGTCCACCATCTCTACTTAGGGCACAATCAGTGAGCGAGATCGTAAATCTGGAAGCAAGTGAATATCTAGACATACTGATGAGCTGTGATACAGTGAAACAAGCTTGTATGTGGATGACTAATATATATATATATATATATATATATATATATATATATATATATAATTTTCACAACCGACATCTAACTTTGCCTGATGACGCGATAGATATCTCGAAAGAAATTTCCGTGTCATTATGTATTTTTAATTAATAATTTTATATATATATATATATATATATATATATATATATATATATATATATATATATATATAAAGTTCTTTATTGTAATAGAGAGGATTTCATTATTCGGTTGCTGACAACTGTTACGGCACTTGAAGTAAACATCAAACCAACACATCAATGTATTTAATGTTTATAGATAAATATGTACAAAACACCGTAGTCGGTTTAAGATATGTATAGTAGTTTATCTTTAGGCGATCATAAAAAAAAATTTACGTCATAAAAAGCAAAAATCTATCTCATCTTACTTAAAGTGGTACGTCTTATTCAATCCAGGATACTCGTTCGTGAGGGGCTTTGAGCGTTTACTATTTGGTACTATTTCTATGTGAGCTTCAGATCTCAGCTTTTAAAACGACTGATTAATTCTGGCAAATCAGCATCAAAACGTTATCCGGTCTTTGACGTAATTCGTCATCATTTCTTCTGCCCTTTTCAGGACAGCTTGACTATGTGCAGTAGTTAGCGAGATAATGTTCTTCTTTTTCCTTCAGGATATAGACGATCATGGCCTTCAACATTTTCTTATCTCTAGTAGCTTTTAACACGCTTTCTTCTGTTGCCTCTTTTAAAGACCACTCTGCCATATATTTGCTTAAGCTCACCAAGTATGTTACGGATTGCTTTCTTTTATTTCAATTTCTCTCTGTCTGACCTGTGAGTATCAGATTCTCCAAGCCGTCCTTCATCATTACATATTACATAAACTTCAGCTGTCTCTTTCTGAGGCTAAGTATAAGTTCTCTTTTCGTTTTCATCCTTTCCAAACTCACATCGTTTCTCATGTGTTCCATTCATGGTATCCTCAGCATCCTTCTGTAGAGGAACATTTCGGTTACTTCCTGTATTTCCCTCATCTTTGAGGAGATTTTCCAACATTTGCTGCCATACTGAAAAACAGAAATCACATAAGATTCTAGTCCTCTCTTTTTTGTTTCTAGTGAAATTTTCTTATGTCTCAAAACTCTACTCAGCTTCTGGAATGTATTCTTGGCCATGCCAAATCGTCTTCAGATCTCAGTGTCGCACATTCTGTCCTCTGCTTAAAAACATCCGAGTAATTTAAATTTCTGTACCCGCGACTTGTAATTTGCATCTGAAGCTCCTCTGTTTTGCTGATGACCATGCATTCAGTTTTCTTGTCGTATATATGTACTCCTTTCTTCCCGCTTTCTTTACCTACCTTACAGGTCGCTTATACAGAGATTCTTTCTCAGTACTTCCATTAGAGTGTAACCTTGGTGCAGATTCTAGGCATGTATCTATTTTTTAACCCATTTTTCTCTCCTGTTTTTTTTTTTAATTTTTCATCTACTTTTCCTAATCGTTTTTTGACTTCAATTGTTTACCCTTCGTTTTTCCACCCCAAAACAACAAGAAAAACATTGAGCACTTTGAAATATCTTACAAATAATAATAATAATAATAATAATAATAATAATAATAATAATCTGGAATGGATTATTTTAAAAAGATAAGCGATGGTAATATGCACCCACGTAAAAAGAAAAGAAAAGTAAGCCCACATAGGAATACAATAGATGTGGGGAATTTTCTTGAATTTAAAGAAAAAAACCCACGCAGATAGGTACATAGATAAATAGATAGTAATTGAAAAATCAGATAGATAGATAGATAGATAGATAGATAGATAGATAGATAGATAGATGTTAAAGTGAATAGATAGATAGATAGATAGATAGATAGATAGATAGATAGATATAGAAGAGACTGTGATAATACGATAGATAGATAGATAGATAGATAGATAGATAGATAGATAGATAGATAGATAGATAGATAGATAAAAAAAGACAGGCAGATAGATAGATATATCAATCAGTGAATTAAGTGCCATGCGTGATACACGCTTAGGCAATCATGTCTCGGAAGAGATATGACTGATTGTGCAGAAAATTATCCCACAATATGTTGTCATTACTTGCTGTTTTCTGCTATTGCTTTTTACTTTCTTATATATATATATATATATATATATATATATATAAGTATGCGGTGTAGATATAGAAGAATCTCAAGGAGTATACTGTACATACAGTGGTTGGATAACTCTCTAAGAGAGCTCTAAATATATATGTATATCAATACATATAGAGCAAATCCAAGAAGAAATTTAGGCAGAAACGTTATTTCATGGTAAATCGGAAGTGTGGCCTATTTCAGGCGAACCATCATCAGCTTCCGTCTTTATTGTACAGAAGATTTTACACGAATGAAATTCACAAAGACCCCAAAAAACCGGAACAAAAATAAAGATCGCTAATTATTATTTATTCCAGTGAAAATAAAGACAAAAATTGTCCAACATTTGGATATTTTTTATGTTGCTGATTCTAACATGACATAAAACATTGCTATGCAACGATAACAGTCACCGAATAACAAGCGCAGTTCGTAAATTTGTAATGCGGTTCTATGACGTCACACCGTGAGAGACCGAAATGTTAACAGAACCATATGTTTAAATGCAATGTAATGTGTTGTGACCAGATTGAAATGTGATTTTATCAAGTGTGGGTTGTTTTGACTTAATGTAGATAGCCTTTTTACTGTGTGTAAATGTTGGACAATTTTTCTTTTTATTTTCACTTGAAATTAAATCCTAAATACGATGTTTAGAACGGCTCATGATTAAACATAATAGGCATACATTGCCTGTTAGATTGAACAATATATGTTTAGAATATATACGCTTCTAGCCACACTGATGAGCTGTGATACAGAGAAACAGGCTTGTATTTGGATGACTAATATATATATATATATATATATATATATATATATAGAGAGAGAGAGAGAGAGAGAGAGAGAGAGAGAAAGAGAGAGAGACAGAGAAAGAGGGACAGATTGACAGATGGAGAGAAATTGATAAAGATGGAAGGACTGTCTGGTATATATATACACATCTAAACTTATTTATAAATGGAACTTTGTTTGTGTGTGTATGTGTGTGTGTGTGTGTCTGTGTGTGTGTGTCCGTTACCTATAGACTCCGAAACGGCTGAACCAATTTTCTTGAAAATTTACACAGTTGTACTATAAGCGTCTGCGAGTGTTCTTAGCTAGGTTTTATGTCGAGGTACCCCTGATAAATATCGAAACTCGATAATCGAAAAAATCGAGTAATAGAGGGAGTGGTCCGATTTTAATCAAATTTGATACACTCATAGACAAAGACATAGGAAACGATATTCAGAAGTTTCAAGGTTGCAGTTCTGACAATAGTGCAGAAAATCGATAATATATAGATGTAAGGCAAGACGTTTGTGTGTATGTCTGTTTATCTGCCTGTATGTCTGTATTTTTTCAGCCCTTTTATTTTAGGTTTTGCTTCAGGTTTGGCTCTAAGTAGGTATAATTGTAGTTCTTAGTCTCAGCCATGATACCATTTACTCATAGGACTTATTTAGCCTTCAAAATTCAGTTTACGACGAAAAAGACTCATTTGATATCGATACCAGAAAATCAAAATTTGACTTACATCCATTCATTTTTCTTTCAGTCTACGGTTTCGCTTTAACTGGAAACAACTATTGCTTTTTAGTCTTTCGTGCCAACGTCCAAAGAGTCTGATCTCCAGGACCATGGATTAGTTTTAAAGCTTTCATTACACCCGAGCAACGCCGGGCTATACTGCTAGTATATATATATATATACATAGAGAGAGAGAGAGAGAGAGAGAGAATGAGAGCAGAATAGAGATAAATCAGGAATGTTCTATAGATGTATAGATAGAGAGAAACACGTGAACAGCCCCGATTAAATGTCTTCCTGTCTGATTTAGTTTATCGTCATACCCTGGACGAAAGCAAACTTAGCTCTGCAGATACTAGCTTTAGAAAATACCCGAAGTTTACACTGGCATTTCAAGGTAGCATTTCAAAAGTTAATAAGCAGAGTATTGAGAAATAGAAAGATTTCGTTGGAAACAAAGAAAAGAGTACTGGAATCTTATGTGATGTACGTCCTCCTATATGGCACTGAATGCTGGACAATCATCTCAACGATGAAGGAGATACTCGAAGCAACAGAATTACTGTTCTAGGGATATTTTTGCGTAATTTTGATAAATATTTTTGCTAAAATGGCACTAAGTTTACTTAATTCAGACGACAATTTACCCATCTCTCTCTGCCTCCCTCCCTGTCTTTTTACCTCCCCCTCTCTCTCTGTCTATATATATATATATATATATATATATATGAGAATATTAGAATATGATATACATATTTATATATATTACATTAATATTAGGTAAATTCTTGTGAATATTATAAATGTATGTATCCTGGATAAAAAAGTAATCGGATGTTTAACCCTATTGATGAGCTGTGATACATCAAAAAAGATTTGTCTGCGGATGACTATTTATGCTCTCACACCCTGATTGAGCACTCTGGAAGAATGGTAGACTTTGAAAAAAAGTATCTACTATAGCATCTACGCATCGTTCATTAAGTAATGAATTAGAACACTCTCAGCCACTGGCGTGTGTACATTGTACGTAACAATCTAAAAGTATGCCTTCTTGTGCTGAACACCCATAGCTCGGAGGTAGAATCACCAACTGACGTCCATTCGATCGGGTTTCATTCCTGGCTAAAATAAAAAAAACAATCGGATGTTTAACCATACTGATGAGCTATGATACATCGAAACAGATCTGTCTGTGGAGGATGATACTATATATATATGTATATATATATATATATATATATATATATATAGTATTTACATTCAAGGAATGTAAATTTCGGATTTGTTGACATACTATACATATTTGGCTGTTTAAGTAAATAATACTATTTACATCGGATTATTTTTAATATTGATAAGAATAATATTAATAGGATCTGGCTTTGGGGATTTTACCTGTTTGCTCATCCTTTTTGGATCTAATACTTATATATATATATATATATATATATATATATATATATATATTCTTAGGTCATTTTCTTAGGAAGGTGATTTCTTGATGTTATGAGACCGGGGGAGGCGATCTCTGCGTGCGGCACATTTAGAAAACGGCCTGAAGATGACATCACGTGTTTTTCCTGCAGTAGAGTGGTTGCCAACTAAGGCTATGAAACTCAGTCTGTCCTGCTATTCGATCCATAGACAGATAGAGATGAGATGTATTCGCACCTTTCTTAAAGGTATTGGCACGGAAGTGAATGTAACGGATTTCACTGGAAATCGAACTCAGCTCGACTGATTTCTATTTCCGAGCTGATATCCATTGCATGACAACGCACATCCGCCTTCATTTCGTTTCTTTTTGTTTATGTTTTTATCATTTTGTT
Organism: Ascarosepion bandense; assembly: GCA_037127315.1. Taxonomy (NCBI): domain Eukaryota; kingdom Metazoa; phylum Mollusca; class Cephalopoda; order Sepiida; family Sepiidae; genus Ascarosepion; species Ascarosepion bandense. The sequence goes on along the minus strand of JBBBDQ010000410.1, from coordinate 1,696,187 downwards.
ATTAAATAAAGCCTACATTGTTATAATATAATATTTACTGAGAAAAAAAAATTATAAAAAATCCTGGACCCCAATTCATTGTGCATAATTTAACGATTAAAACCCTTTTTAAACATTTCTCATCTTAGGAAAGTACTTTCTCTATTAATGTTCTTACACAATATTTACAAATATATAAAAACACGGGGTAGGAAATGTGAAGCGCTGGATGTACCACAGCTGAAGGAAAAGATTACGTGACAGAGCCCAAAGCGCTTTAGGCTATTTTTGAATTCAGTATTTTCCTTCTTGTACGTCCTGTAAATATTAGGGCCGTAGAAGCGCTGCATGTACCACAGCTGAAGGAAAAGATTACGTGACAGAGCCCAAAGCGCTTTAGGCTATTTTTGAATTCAGTATTTTCCTTCTTGTACGTCCTGTAAATATTAGGGCCGTAGAAGCGCTGCATGTACCACAGCTGAAGGAAAAGATTACGTGACAGAGCCCAAAGCGCTTTAGGCTATTTTTGAATTCAGTATTTTCCTTCTTGTACGTCCTGTAAATATTAGGGCCGTAGAAGCGCTGCATGTACCACAGCTGAAGGAAAAGATTACGTGACAGAGCCCAAAGCGCTTTAGGCTATTTTTGAATTCAGTATTTTCCTTCTTGTACGTCCTGTAAATATTAGGGCCGTAGAAGCGCTGCATGTACCACAGCTGAAGGAAAAGATTACGTGACAGAGCCCAAAGCGCTTTAGGCTATTTTTGAATTCAGTATTTTCCTTCTTGTACGTCCTGTAAATATTAGGGCCGTAGAAGCGCTGCATGTACCACAGCTGAAGGAAAAGATTACGTGACAGAGCCCAAAGCGCTTTAGGCTATTTTTGAATTCAGTATTTTCCTTCTTGTACACTGGTTTCCACCCTTAGGTAAGAGAGTCTAGTCAGCTCTGCTATTTAACCCATAGATGGAGTAAGATATATTCCGTCTTAAATGTTTATAAAACCTGAAAACCTGAGTCATGTTCTTACATAGCCTCCTCATGTCGACACTTTCATATGAAAGAAATATCTAAACTCCACTTCAAGGCAAACTGGCGCTAAAGATTAACAAAGAACTTCTTCAAATAACAGACCCTGCATTAATTGAGGACTACCGACAGCAGCAACAACTAAAATGGATAGCACAAATAATCAAGATGTTGACATTCCACAATACTCCAAATAAAATGTTAGGAAGGAAACTTCCATCAAGAACGAAAAGTGCTATCTATAAGAAGTACTGGACTTGAGGAACCTATTTTCCTGAAAATCATAATGTTGACATTCCACACTACTTCAAACAAAATGTTAGGAAGGAAAGCCCATCAATACTGGAAAGAGTAATACTGGACATAACCTATGTTCCTGAAAATTAAGATGTTGACATTCCACATTACTTCAAATAAAAAGTTAGGAAGCAAACCTCCATCAGTACTGTAAAGACTGATAACAGCTATTGGACATGGGAAACCTGCTTTCCTGACCTTTTATTTAAAGAAAGATTTTATAAATTTCCATCGGTAGAATTGTGGGAAATGTTTTTGAAACAGCTAATATTATTATTACTTTTATCATCTGTTTTATTCTCCTATTTTTATAAATTTGGTGTGCTTTTTAGCATTAAATATGAATTAATTGGAGGAACTTAAACATGTTTGTAATGTATTTCCCCTCTTCGTGTATATATTGAGGCCTATAAATTCTCTGTGTTCTTAAATAGAATTTGATAATTAGTATGGATTTTATTTCTTTTGTTTTCTAGGAATAGAAATTTATGAGATGATTTTTATTAGTAATTTTAGAATAGACACTTAGTTTTATGTCCTTATCAGTACAATTTATCAGTATTCAGTATCGAGCGTGACGTCGTAAACTGGGGAATCGAAAAATTCAACAGAAGAAAAAGGAACTTAGAGTTTAATCGAGAAAAATTCGTATAAATATATGCACAACGATTAAAATCATGGACAGAGAATTACATAATCGAGAATGAGGACTATGACTCCTGTACAAATTAGACTAAGACCTAGCAGCCACCTTTTTGATAACAAGGGAAATGTTCCTTAGAATTAATATACAATGTACTAATCACTCTCTCATCATCTCACCCGTTACCTCCAATGGTATGTAGGGCAGCAACTTTTTGTTACTGTTCCCGTAACAATCTGCTTTTATTTATGAGGCAGGGTTGTTTGCCCTGCGCTTAACCCCCAAACCTGGAAGACCGGTTGACCATTCTTGGTCCTTATGTTTACAGCACCTGGTATTCCCAAACGGTCACCCATCTAAGTACTGATCAGGCTCGATGTTGCTTAGCTTCAGTGACCGGACTAGAACCGGTGTATTCAACACGATATAGCTGAAGGCAATCACCCTCTAATGGTAGTTTAATATACCTCGCTGACAGTTGTCAACATATATATATATATATATATATATATATATATATATATATATATATGTGGGTGGGTGGGTGTTTGTAACACTTTAATATGGTTTCGAATTTAGAGATAAAAGAAAAAAATATTTCACGAAATTTATATACAATACTGCCTGCACACGTTAGGGACCAACAATTCACGGTATCTTAAAGATATATGTACATATATTTTTAATAATTTCACCCTAACTTAGGGAATAAGTCCACTAAGACGCCAGGGAGTTACTAAGTAATATATGAGAACATAATATTACGAAGAGTGAAAAATAAAAAAAATAGGAACTAAGGTGCCAGACGATAACGGTTGATATTGCATTTAAGTTTTTGATGATCAAAATTGGTTGAACTGCAAGAAACAGAAAGATAGTCCCACAAGCAAAAAGTGCGACAGAAAAAGACTTTTAGTATAGAACTTACGTTAGCATATATATATATATATATATATATAACAGACAAGGAATGTCTATTATGTTTAATCATGAGCCGTTCTAAACATCGTATTTTGGCTTTTAATTCAAGTGAAAATAAAGACAAAAGATTTAGATATTTTTTATTATGCTGGTTCTAAGCTTTCGGCTCACATAAGCCATCTTCAGAGAGGTTATATGGACGTTAACATAAAGACATCCACCATCAAAGATGAGTTTATCTTGTTGACATAAAACATTGCTATGCGACGATAACAGTCATCCAATATCAGACGCAGTTCGTAAATTTGTAATCAGATTCTATGACGTCACACCGCGTGAAAGACCAAAATGTTAACAGAACCATATGTCTAAAAACAATGAAATTTGTTGTGACCAAACTGAAATGTGATTTTATTAAATCAAAACAACCCACATTTAATAAAGCATCTTTCATTATTAGGATACACTATGTTTGTTTACATATAATATAAAGTATAGATCACAGAATGCAGCTTTCCTATTCTCAATTATTTTGTCCCCAACGAGGTGATCCTTGAATCGTCAAGGTCGGGCTCTACCTTGTCTTGTTAGATTCGAGCTCTGAGACCTGCACTTGTATGGGGTAGGTGGATGACTGATATTCGGGCAAGGTGCCTGGTACCTCGATGTCGTTGGCGTCTCATGATGATTTCCAAGCGTGTTGGAGAATTTTGTTGTTTGTGATCCGGTCCTGTGGCGTTTTCCGAAGAATTATCATTTGATAGAAACGTTAAAGTTTGCGGATATCTCTTCGCCAGATTATCCAGCTCTCACATGCTAGAAGAACGGATGGACCCTTGCCTCGCTTTGGAAACTACTCAAATCTAACTGCTAAGGTCTGTCTCAGTGAGAGTCAAATCAGACCCAGAATGGTGTATGGCTGTCATATCTGGGTTGGTGTCGTAGAATCCTCTCAGTCTAGCCTCGACAGAATTCACCCTGCAACCCTTATCTTACAAAGGAGACTCCCGTTACTATATCGCGATATATTATTATGTGAAAATCTATAGTTCCACCTGTCCAGACTTTCACAGCTAGGACCCGCCGTGCCATATCTACGATGGCAAATCATCCACATTCCTGTTGTGTCCCTGTGATGCAGATTAAGTTAAGTTCAGAAAGATTCTTTCCCGGAACTCTTACTTTGTTGGATAAACTTCCGAGGTGGATGCTTCCCTGACAACTACAACCTTGGTAAACGTTGTCATAAGATATACGTCTTACATCCTCTTATTCTTTCCTGGCAACAGTCTCACTCAATAATCCTCTACCTTGAGTGGTCCTCTGGACTTATAAATGGGCAAAAAAAACATAAAAATAATTGAAAAATACATGTTCTTTTTTACTATAATCTTTGAATTAGTGATATTAATGGTTTGTCAATATATATATTATTATTTAATTACTTAGTTTTTGGTCATAATAAAATTAGACCACTACACAGTTGTATTAAAATTTTTCAATACAATTATATTGTAAAGCGCTTGGATATTTTTCATTTGTAAACAAGTTATTAGGCAACCCTGGTTTCTACCATCCGGTGCTTAATATAGAAATAGAGCAATGAATATTTATTATAAATTATACTTTAGAACATGTACAAACGACAATCTACTACAATATCGTACATTTTGTTTCGTTATAAAAAGAACAATGTTTCATCAAATAGTAATTAGGGTAACGATCATTACTAACTACCTGATGAGACATTGTTCTTTCAATGTCGAAACAAAATGTAAAATATTGTAATAGATTGTAGTTTGTACATGTTCTAAAGTATAATATATATATATATTTCTTTGCAAATCTATTTAAAAAGGAAAAGTAGACTAATATTTCTCCAGTTTCTGAAAGGATTTTTCTGTTGCTGAGGTGATGTGTTATCCCCCGTGGGGATCTTCATATCGAAATGGCCATTCAACATCATTGAATTAATACTTTTTAAATTTATATTTGCTCTGTAATATTTTATTACATGGAGCTGTCTTCCTGTATCATTTTTTAATATTAAAATAAATTTATTAATATTAATTAGGATCAGGTTTTTGGAATTTACCTTCCTGCTTTTTTCCCTTGGATTGAAGTATCTGAATTAAAAAAAAAAATATATATATATATATAGATCTTTTAGTAGATTGTAGTTTACATGTTCTAAAGTATAAAATATATATATATATATATATATATATATATATATATATATATCTTTGTTTGTACATGTTCTAAAGTATAACTTATAATATATATATATATATATATATATATATATATATATATATATATATATATATATATATATATATCCAGCGGGTTGCGATTTCATTTACAAATTCTTCTCGATAATTAATTTTTAATAAATTTTATTGCCATAAAATTAAAGTTTAAAATTTGAAAATTGGTTCCTATGTTCAATTTAAATATGCTTTTGATGTAAATTAAAGAATAATCAAATTTACTGGTAATAGAAATGCTGATGAATTTCGTAATTTAAGCGATACTTTGACGAGATTGCTTTTCGTAATGAAGCCAAATGATGAAAGTCATATTGCTGCAGTAACGTTCTCTCGATTTCTCGGCCTCTCCTTTTCAATAAACAGGGTAAAACAAAAGATGAAATTATTGTCTGAATATTGAAGCTTTTGCAGAAAAAAAACCAATAATTTTATTTGCCTTTTGCGCAAATTAAAATTATCTTCATATGCGTAACTGTCGAACTTGACATCAGTCGAGTATATTTATTAAAATAACCAAATACCCTTCCTAGGAACAAATCTTTTAACTCTCTAAAAAATTCAGCAAGACAACTATTTTACAAATTTTTACTTTCCATTGTACTGATTCCACTCGAATTTTCTTCTTCTTCGTGTACCTTGTTCCTTCAGGACGTAGGCGATCATGGACTTTCACTTGGCTTTCTCTCTTGTCGATCTCAATAATTTTTCGTGTAGTTTCTCTTTTAAGCTTTGCTTTGTTAACTATTTGTTAAGATCTATCAAGTACGTCTCGTGCTGTTTTCCCTTGTCTATCCATCCATTTATCCGACCTGTGAGTATCAAGTTCTCAAGGCCTTCCTTCCTCATTACGTGTCCCATGAACCTCATCTGTCTCTTCCTGATATTTAGTATCAGCTTTTTTTTCTCTTTTGCATCCTTTCTCACACCTCATCGTTGCACACGTGCTCCGTCGATGGTATCTTCAGCATCATTCTGTAAAACCACATTTCTACTGCCTCAAGTCTCTCCTTCACCTTTGATGAGATCGTCCAGCATTCACTTCCATGCAGAAGGACAGATATCACATAGCAATCCAGCACTCTTTTTTTGTTTCTAATGAGATTTTCCTGTCTTTCAGTACTCTGGTTAGCTTCTGAAATGCGTCTTTGTCCATGCCAATGCGTCTTTGGATCTCAGTGCCACATTTTCTATCCTCTGTCAAAACACTTCCCAGGTATTTGAATTTTTTACTTGTTTTATTTCATATTCTACAACTTGCAGTTGGCATATTATTCTCCTCTTTTTTGCTGATGACCATACATTCAGTTTTCTTAAGGTTTATGCTCACTCCTTTCTTTTCACTTTCTTTTGCTAAACTCTGTAGAATGTTCTGCATTTTTCTTTCTTTGTACCTATCAGCACCGTGTCATCCGCGTATCCGATATTATCGGGATTGTGACCGCAAATGACGAATCCTAGCAAAGGTGTTTATTTCTCTCATAATTGCTTTGTTGTACAGGCTGAAAAGATCCTTGTCTTACGCCTCTTTCTACTTTTGCATACCTGCTGAGTTCACGTCCTATCCGTACACAAACGTTTCGCTGCCAATATAGATTATTGATTCTTCTAACGTCTTTTCCGAAAATGTCGAGATTGTCGAGCATCTCTATCAAGTCCCTGTGTCGTACTTTGTCAAACGCCTTTGAGTTGTTTATAAAGCACAGATAAAGGTCCTTCTGCATTTGTATTGCTCGTTCAGATAGCGTTCCGAGCATAAATATCGCATTCCTCGTTACGGTATCTTTAACGAATCCAAAATTGTTCCTGTCTTTTCTCTGGGCCAATTCTGCTGCGCGCTTTGTTCATCAGAATCCGGATGATGAGCTTTTTTCTACTCCGAACATAACTACATAGCGCTGATTCACCTTGTGAGAAACATTATTTACATCAGAGTGTTGTTCTTATCTTTACCGCCATATTCAGCCGTTATACGCGCCGGCTTTCTTTAGGCGCTTGGAATTCCAAACCGAACCACTGGGGTATATCAAAAAGTTGTGAGTTCAATACCTGACTATAGTAGTGATCAACAAATAACTTAGAGCGTTGAGCTAAAATAAGATAAATACATAACATCCGAAAATTGCATGGCACTTTGAATGATATATTCTATTGATTGCATTAAAGAGTTCGGTTCAAACTTTCAATCACCAGAAGAAGGCCGAAGTGTACAACAGCCAAAACATCGAGAATATGATAATAAAAATAAGGATAATAGTCCGGACAATCTAAATAGTAAAAACTCACTTACCAAAGATTTAAAGACATACATGCGGGAAACGTTTGGTTATTTTCGACTGTTTAAAACAACAACAACAATAATAATCAAGTTCGGCACACACTCATATCAGAAGTTCGAGATCGTGATGGCGATATTCAGAGCTTAGTTTGCTGGAATTGCTTCAGACTTTTCATGTCCTGACCATACATATACTCCATATATTGCAAGCGTACAGAAAAGTGGAATAGACCAGGCGGACAAAATAGGGGAAAAAAGCACGCGGACGAAAGAGTGGAAAGGACCACGCGGACAAAAGAGGGGAAAGTACTACGCGGACAAAAGAGGGGAAATGTCCAGGCGCACAGAAAAGTGGAAAGGACCAAGCGCACAGAATAGCATAAAGGACCACGAGGACAAAAGAGTAGAAAGGACTACGTGGACAAAAGAGTAGAAAGGACCACGCGGACAAAAGAGTGGAAAGGATCACGCGGACAAAAGAGGGGAAAGGACCACGCGGACAAAAGAGTGGAAAGGACTACTCGGACAAAAGAGTGGAAAGGACTACTCGGACAAAAGAGTGGAAAGGACTACTCGGACAAAAGAGTGGAAAGGACTACGCGGACAAAAGAGTGGAAAGGATCACGCGGACAAAAGAGTGGAAAGGCCAAGAAGACACGGAAAAAGAAAGTAAATCAACCGGAAATACTTAAACTTAAGCTGCAATTGAAGACACAGTGTTATATACTCAATAACAAACAAGCATGTATATATAAAAATATATTAATATTTTTATTAATGAACGCTGGACCGTGTCGCCTAGTGGACAGAGAGTTGAGGGAGCGCTTTTCTAATGGGTTGACAAATGCTTCTAAGGGTCGACGTTGACGAATGGACGAATGACGAATGCGTACCCCCCAATAGCATGTATGCTATTGGGGGCAGCTGTGAACTGCTTCTCTACTGCCGACCAGACTCTTCTTCTCTTCTACTGTCGACTTCTGGAGACTGACTTATCTGTGTTTTCGCAGTCTTTATATATCTTCCAAGTTTTGCCTCGATTCGCGACGCCTACTCGACGCCTACGTAATTTCTCAGAGTTATTTCCGCATCTGTCGGAAATAGGGTCAAACAAACATCCGTTCCTTTCAATGACCGGAAACACCCACGCTTCCTCAGCCTTCTCGGGTTGGGCCAGATTATTATATTACAACAGTGAACAAGATGATATGAAAACCATTGTAGGATATATTGACAAAATACGATATTCTAAACCTCAAGACTTTTTGTAGGGAAATTGGAAAGTCAATTATAGAAATCAAAAAGCAACCCAATATTTAAAAAGTATAAAAGGTTCGCGAGAATATTTGGAATATAAACCCAATACAGAATAAATGAAAAGAAAACTAGAAAGAATGAAAAATTTATCTGTCCATGAATGGAAAAATATATCCAAGAATAATACTAGGTAAGTTCAGACAAGTTCTTCAAAATGAAAATCCCCAGCATTCAAGACAAGATAACCGAATTTTGGCTCTAACAACTGTAATCAACCCATAACACTTTTGCGCAAACTTTGACAATGCTAATGAAATTCTAGAAAAGATTACTGAAGGTTCTACGTATCGCCTACCATAAATAGGACGATACGAATAATATCTCTGATCTGACATGATAAACGGTACTTACTTTTTGCTTGGTTAAAATAACATACTTTTTCTGGAACAGACAGAATAACGAAGGGATTCATATGCTTGTAAAACCCAACTATTGTTAAAAATGGTCGAAACCCCAGCACAGTTCAGTTTAGGCCGTTAAGTGCCATAAGTGATACACACTTGGGCGTTCATGTATCGAAAATAACACTACTGATTAGGTAGAAGATTTTTAGCAGTAGTTTGCCATTACTTTTTACGGTAGACTGGTTGCCAACCAAGCTTATAGAACCCAATCTGTTTTTATATACCCCATAGCTGGAGAGAGAAGCCATGAATTAATACCTGTTCTGAGGGTATTTGTGGATAAGTGAATTCAACGAACTCAACTGAATTTCGAACTCGGCTCTCAAATTTTTCGTTCTGAACCGATAACCTCTGCACCACAATGCACAGTTGGGATAGATTACTGTAAATCCTTTGACAGTGCTCTTTACTTTTGAATTCTTAAAGCTTTAGAAAGATACAAAGTCTACTGTTTTATTTTTCTTTTCATTACTTTGCGTGAAATTCGTTTCTTCGAATTCTTCGTCGCCAAGATGTTGTGACCAAGTGAATAGTTTAAAAGATAACAAAACGTGTTATAGAAAGATTGTATATTTAACAGTAAATACAACAGAAGAGTATTACACGGCTAGTGCGTGTGTTGGTTGTCCATCGTTCAACTAATCTAACTGTTACCCCGAGGCATCTTCTCTTACTAATAATATGCCGATTAGTCCAACATAGACAGGAGAAGGAGAACACCACAACACTTATTTATGTCAATTTTTTAACATTTAAATAAAATAATGTATAATGCATTTGTTTACAATATACTTATAAACGACTGATAAATGACTGCGGTGAATCAACGAAACTGATAGTAAGCGTTTAAAAATGCAATCGAAGTTTTTAAAGCAACGTTAACATAAAATATGTCAATGAAAAGGCGACGACGAGTCCGTTCGAAGTTCCAAGAAATTAACATATTCCAAGCCGAGCTGAAAAAAAACAAAAACAAAAAAAAAAACAGAAAATATTGCTTCATGAATGCACGTGTATAATACTTTTAGTTTGTCTGTGTGGGATTTATATGGTAATGTGTATTCATAAGTGTGTGTCTGTCAGTCTGTCAGGCTGTCTGTCTGTCTGTCTGTGCTGCGTATACATTATATTTGTTGATTTTTCGAATGTTAACTTTTACGTTTTTACTTATATACCTGAATTTCTTTCTTCTTTTTCTTTATATCTCATTCTCATTATGTCGAGAAAGTTAATATGAGCGTTCCAAGGATGGAACGCTCATATAAAAAAAAGAGGAACTGCTCCAGCGATGGAAAAAATATATAAGAGATGTCTTTCACGACAAGAGAGAACAACCGACAATACAATACTGATATGCCGGAAATATTAAAATCAGCAATGGCCAAACTGAAAGGAATCAAAGCAATAGGATGAGACGCCATTGTAATAGAAGTGCTGACTGTAACCCTATTTTTAGATGGCTGGTATTAATTTTAAGTGATTTTCAAAATGAGAAATACTTTCTGTAAAAGTTAAAGAATACAATTTTGTTTTGTTGGGAAAAGTAGCCGAAGTGATAAAAACTGGAAAATACAGATTTAAAACATAGAAAGGATGTAGAATTCCATTTGTCAGGAGAAGTAAGCTAATTTATCAGAACTAGTTAGTGAAAATATTTGTCAATGGGTTTTGACGATAGGAGACCCTAGGTTAAAATACGGCCTTGAGCATTTCCTGTTTACTGATTATCAGGACAGCTGATAGGAACAGACAGACAAAAACAGAAAATGGGTTTTTCTTCCCTCACCTGGTAGTCGAAATGTTTAAATGATATTACTTACATGTCAAGATACTAGGTCATATATAGGGAGAGGGAAATAGTTTTTTTTTTATAATAAAACTGAGGTGGAAAACGGGACTAGTAAGTTCCGGCCCCGTGTTTGGAATGAGAAGGTAGAAAGAAATTAGTTGGGGCCTGCTGCTACAAAGGAGTCGGGGACCAGCGATGAAATGATGCAGACAAACCAAAATAGCCTGTCACGAAGGAGATATTGCAAGAGACAGTCAGTTCAAATTCAACCAGCCACAAGTTGAATGAACCATTCTCGGGAAGATAATATTATCGCGTTTTTGAAATACCAGCCAACGTATATTTGTTCTTGCGTCACTTAAAATGTGGACGGGAAATCAGGATTTGGGTTGAGTAAAAAGTGAAAGGGTGCTAAGTGCAACTAAGGGTAGGGAGATGTGGAAGGCAATAATTGTCTACGTACTGAAGGGACACATAAAAGAACGAACTTTTTTAAATCTTTTCACCCCAGAGCAAGTCGTTAATTCCATTAACACGCATGGGGGCTACAGGTAGTGAAAGAGAAAAAAAGACTAAGAAAATGGAGGATTGAGTAAAGAAGAAAAAACATGAGCATGATTCAAGAAGACAGAATGCGATCGACATTGCATCTAGATCCTTGAAGTTTGTAGTTATCAGAAAAGCAAAAAAAATCGAAAGGGTATTTCACAGGTTGAAATTACGAGAAAAGACTTGTTAGTGAAAAACCGGCCGTCGCAAGCTAGTTTAGCAGTAAAAGTGTGAGACCTACACCCTTTCGCGATGAACTGAAGCAAAACGAATGTCTTCCTAGGATTTTTTACACTTTCGTTGATCATGTATACTTCGTCTCTTGACGTTTTATTTTCCAACGGCATTTTCTTTTACTGGGTGGATTCAGTTTGTTTTTTCGCCTTAAAGACACGAATGACTGTCGAAAAGCTGACACCAACAATACCCGCGATCTCCCTGTAAGGTTTGTCAGTGTGTTCGTGCAGCGTTACAATTTTCGTTCGTTTCTTTAGAATAACGTACAATGGCCGGAGGACAACCAATCGACAGTCGAGGCAATAGTGCTTAATAATAAAAATCTAACGCAATCACGGAGGAAGCAAAATTTTTCAATGCCAAACAATTTTTAGCATACACACCGAAAATAGATTCATAGCAATGGAAAAATGAGTCCAAGAAAGCGTAATGTGTTATTCATCATCTCCCGAAGTCTTAGTATGTTGCTCTCCGTCTCTCGAAGTCCCTGTTTTGGGAGTGGGGGGGGGAACAACAACTATTACAACCTATTGTATGTTCAAATATGCTTTCAGTTCAATGTGTAGAGTTCACAATGTGGAGTAACCATTAAAAAGATTATATAGCGGCGATTGATAAGGAATCGTAAAGCAACGTTAAAAAGAAAAGTTGGTAAACTGCCCGGTAATATCTTATCTCCGACATTGCAATGATTGCTAAATGATTTTTTCGCTTAAAGACGCTAGTTTTTATTCGCTGGAAGTCATTTTTAGCCTTGATTTAAGAAAGTGGTTTTATATAGCTAACAGTTTAGAGATTTTTGAATGCGTTTGGCGCCGTGAATGTCTTGATCTGACGAGGCTATTTAAGTACACGGCTTGAGTTTCTTAGATTACGGCTTAGGTGTTGTAGCATCTTTCGGTTTTGGGGAGAAACTACACTTAGTACAGCCTACTGTATGTCCAATTTCTTTATCTCATAGACCATATTTATATAATTGATCTATACACCGAGGAATCAGAAATGTTTTGTATTTACTAATTTAAATTCGGAAGTGTTCTAACAGGAGATGGAAAGTGCGACACAGAGATCCGAAGGCGAATTGACATGGCACAGGACGCGTTCCAGAAGCTGAGTAAAGTACTAACACACTAGAATTTCACTAGAAACAAAGAAAAGAGTGCTGGATTGCTATGTGATGTCAGTTCTTCAATACGGCAGTGAATGCTGGACAATATCATCTAAAATGAGGACAAAACTTGAAGCACCGGAAATGTGGTTCTACAGAAGGATACTACGGATATCGTGGACTGAGCATGAAAGCAACGATGAGGTGTTGGAAAGAATGGCAACAAAAAGTAAATTAATACTGAGCATCAGGAAGAGACAACTGAAGTTCCTGGGATACGCAATGAGGAAGGAGAGCTTGGAGAACCCGATACTGACTGGCTAGATAGAAGGAAAGAGAGACATCGGATAACATATTTGCAGGGTCTGATCAGGTGGATGACGGAACGGGGGTTGCCAGGAGTAACAGGAGCAAACATACTAAGAGCCACAAGGAATAAGGAGACGTGGAGAACCATGATCGCCTACGTCCTGAAGGGACAGGGCACATAGAAGAAGAAGAAAGGCACGGTCTAGTAATGGATAGAGGATCGGATTAAAAAATCAGAGCCGAGTTTGAATTAGAGTCGAATACCATTCCATTCACTTACGTGCGTCGGAATCCATCTCGTCTTCCTCTCTCTCCCGCTCTTATGGAAAAACAGCAGGACAGAACTTTTCTGGCAACCACTCTTGGAGAAGGAAACTCTAAATTTAAAATCAGAACAATGTTATATAGCTTTGATTGGTAGGTGATTTTCTAAGCGTCGCTTACATGTGGCACAAGGCCGAAAGTATGGAAAAGTTGCTTTTTTCTGTGAAAAAATATATACACGCAGAGATATCTTCCAAATATGTATCCCTGGGTTCGAATCCAGAGTCCATCGATATCCGTTTAACGTGTGTGCATAAGGAACACCTACAGTGTTACAGATGCAACCATCGCTTCTACTCTAACAGTCAAGGTGAATTTAGTTGGAATTGCTGAAAAAAAAGAATACAAAGATACAAGACAGAGATAAAGAACATGTAATTATGCCAATAACAGAGAAGAAAAGTTCTTGCAAAACTAGTTGTGTTTGCGGCTTTGGAAGTCCAACTATGTTCTTTAACGTCCAAATAAATTAGACGGCTCTTAGAATTTTCAAAGTAGCCTCAAATAAGGTGAGGAAATTTCCTACCTGTTGGTCCTTGTTAGAACATTTGAAAAAAGAGGAAGTTAGAAGGATTTTTGCATAGAGCCCGCCAAAATTAGGTGTTCACTTATTGGTCAAGGAAAATCGTCTTAACCAATCAAACTGACCCATTTAGATTAGGGGTGGGTGGGAAGAGAAATTATGTGGGAGAAGTAGTAGTAACTTTTTTTTTATATACAGTTCTTTGCTCGCAATTTTAACCTGTCGAACCCCCTTTTGATTTCTTGCTTTCCTGATAACTACAATTTTCGAAATTTAAATTAATTGAAACAATTGTATCAGTTTCCTTTTTTGTTACTATACGGTCACTTAGAGTTACAGAGTTTTAATAATTTCTGTTTCTTCCGCAGATTACAATATTTTCTGTCGTGTGCAGTGAGGATCGAACTAGTTGTAACTGGTTCTAGCGAGACAAGATTGCTAAACATTACAACACACCGAGGTGCCCAATAGCTTTGATTGGTAGATCGAATTGTCAGTTTACTGTTTGAAATGCCCACGTGCTCTTTTCTTAAAGTCATTGAACCATCATCGAAGAGTAGGCCTAAAAAATTAACATGAGAATCATATCTATAACAACGCGTAGTAAGCGACTTATTATGAGTTCCATATCATGACTTTATTATCGGTGGGCGATTATAGCACAAATTTAACCCTCTAGGGCCATTCGTATCATATTTGATACAGTATTTCCCTATAAGGAAACATTTGGTATTTCCCTATAAGGAAACATTTGGTATTCATTGACTGAGCAGTCAGTACTGCTTTCATTTGAAATTTATAAAATATTTCTCTTAAAAAATTTTTCAGGAAAATATTTCTTTCAAGGCTTGTTTTCATACTGTATCAAATATGATACGAATGGCCCTAGAGGGTTAATAACCATGCTAGTACAAAAGACTTACTTAATAATTAAGTAAGACCAGTTTTTTACAGCAAAAGAACAAATAGTCAGAATTAGTTTTGTTGACTGATTTATTGTTTTTGTTTTTACGGCTATCAACCATTTTGTAAATTATTTAAAACCACAAAATATTTTTATTATTGTAAATTATTTTTTAGATATTAAATATTTATTGATACAATTCTAACTATTTAACCCTTATCCGGTGGGGAGAAGAAAGTGGATTTCGCGCAAGTGAATATAACAAACTTGAATTGGAAGTCAGCTTTCGGATTAACAATTCCAAACCATTATTCATTACACCTTCTTCGCCATCTTTTATTCACAAGCGGTCACCCATCTAGTATACTGAACAGACTCGACATTGCTTAACTTTGATGATCGTAAGGAAACCAATGTTTCAACGTGATGACTAGCCGTAAGACTAGTCATCATAAGATTACATTCCAGCAGTCTTCTAAAATATGCTTTTAGTTCGGTGTGCAGAGTTCACGATGTGGAGTAACCATATTTTTAATTGATTAGATGCACACGAGGTTAGGCTGCTGTTGTTGTTGTTGCTGCTGTTGTTTCTCGAATGCAAAAACAAAATTTCCTCTATTATTGATTTCTTTTTTATTCCTCCAACTTTTTACGGCGTGTTTCAAAAGCTCTGATTTGAAAGAATGAAAAGAAAGAGAAAAGAGAGACATTTATTCATTTTTTTTTCATAACTCACATTGCGAAAGCATTAAATCTCCTTGTGATACCATTTGTTGCTTTTATTTTCACTCAGAAAATCAATTATCAACTGTTTGCTTAAATGTTGTTGCCATTCCAACTTTCCTTACCCATTTGTGAAAAATAAAAATACGTTTACTTTGAAATATTTATTTCATTAATACCCTCACTTACAAACACATACACACATCCATATATATATATATATATATATATATATATATATATATATATATGGAAGGTTGGTAGACTTTGAAAAACAGTAGCTACTCTAGCATCTACGCATCGTTCATTCAGCAATGAATTAGAACACTCTCAGCTATTGGGCGTGTATAACGATAATATACACGCTAAAAAGTCTGCCTCCTTCTACCGAGCGCCAGTAGCTCAGAGGTAGAATCGCCAACTGACGTTAATTCGGTCGGGTTTCAATCCTGGGTTAAAAAGCAATTGGAGACTAACCGTACTGATGTGCTCAGATACAGCGAAACAGATCTGTCTGCGGATGACTTCATATAGAGATGTGTGTGCGTATGTGTGTGTGGTTTAGACAATTGAATACAGATTTCTCAGTTAAATATTTACTTTTTATAAAAAGTGCTCAGTACAGAAGTAGAGCAATTTCAATGAAATATATTAACAAAAGCTGGAACATGTAAATCGTTACATAAAAAAAGTTTCCTCTGTTTCAAGAAAAAAAATTCATATAATTAAATACCGAAAAACCAACGTAATGAAATTACTACTTACTGCCGCCATAAGATATTTCACACTGTTAAATATATCTATAATTATCTCAAACTGTTTACTACTTGTTATAATCTATAACTATATACCTACACTTTATAAGTTAATTATAAAACCTCAACCTCAACTTAATTAACTGTTACATTGCTGTGTGCTCTAACTTTCACTACCTGTTATATTTAAATTCATGTTATTCTACCTTTAACAATTAATGTTGGCCTTACGTTTATTTACTTACATTAAAAGTTTGTTTTTTATAATAACAAAATCCTTTATGAGAAATATTTTATTTTTTATTGGCTTAATTTAAATCTCATCGCATCCAAAATACTATATTGGGTACATTTTTGTTCTCTTCTGATTTATAAAATTGACACTTCCTCCTGTCTGTACTTAAGCGCTACACTAATGACACAATATTCATTGGTCTACACTCACAATTCTTTTAAGCTATAACCTCTGACACAACTAATATGGTGGGTTTTTTAAAAAATGTTATCTTTTTTATGTATTTTTATTCTTTTATTTTTAATTTTTATTTTTATTTCAAATTTCTTCATCAATATATATATATATATATATATATATATATATATATATATATACTAGCAGTATAGCCCGGCGTTGCTCGGGTGTAATGAAAGCTTTAAAACTAATCCATTTCCTGGAGCTCAGACTCTTTGGACGTTGGCACGAAAGACTAAAAAGCAATAGTTGTTTCCAGTTAAAGCGAAACCGTAGACTGAAAGAAAAATGAATGGATGTAAATCAAATTTTGGTTTCCTGGTATCGATATCAAATTTTCTGCACTATTGTAAGAACTGCAACTTTGAAATTTCTGAACATGGTTTCTTATGTCTTTGTCTCTGAGTGTATCAAATTTGATTAAAATCGGACCACTCCTTCTATAAACCGATTTTTTCGATTATCGATTTTCGATATTTATCGGGGGGTATCTTGACAGAAAACCTAGCTAAGAACACTCACAGACGCTTATAGTACAACTTATAAATTTTCAAGAAAATTGGTTCAGCCGTTTCGGTGTCTATAGGTTACGGATACACACACACACACACACACACACAGACACACACACACAGACAAAGTTCTATTTATAAATAAGTTTAGATATATGAAGGTAAGTCAGATATTATACACTATGATATGCCATTAGGTTTGTCACACTGCTGTCTTCTGTTAACGTGTGCTTATAGATCAAAGTTTGAGTTTTATCGCGCCATTTTTCTTGCTACTGCTCCAGGATAAACATAGTCGCCTCGATAGCACTGTGCGCCAAGAGGGAACAAAAAGTAGTGATCCGATTTCTGTGGTCGGAAGGTGTGTCAAGGGCTGAAACCATTCTGAAGATGTTAACATAATACTACAACGGCGTAGAAGTGGATCAGGAAGTTAAAAAAATAGACGGACAAGCGTGACGCACAAAAAAATTGGGAAACGCTCGTCGAAACCCCCATTACCACTGACGAGAAAATTCAGCCGGCTCGAGAGATGGTTATAGCGAACCAGCGGGGTATGTTCTCTGCAGATTCGGATCAGTGCTCTTTATATATTGAGTTTCTCTGGAAGAGATAAGAGCATTTTCTTGGTGAATTATCGGTAAAAAGGAAAAGCCAACTCACTATTGTTTTTCTTTTTTTCCCAAATTTGCTGCTGCTTCCGAGCAGACAAGATACAAGATACTACACTTCCTCATTTCATCTACCGTAAACCGATGACATTACTGGCAATGAATATACAAGCTGCTTATAAAAAATTCATTTTATTGTATATATTATTTTCATATCAGTTCATTATATATATTATCCTTATTTCCTTTATGTTCTGTATTTAGCCCCAACTATGTTAACATATGTCATATAAATATTTTTTTAAATTCTAGATTATTACTTTAATAATCTAGGAATTAATCTAGCATAGGTGAGAGATGTTAGTGATTATAGACGGAAACTCGCGGGGACGTTCCAACTAACATATAAAAAAATCCCCAATTTTTTAAAAGAAAATACTATTTTTAAGTGGATAATTCTAAAGGAAAATAAATGGTGCTTTTGTTGTTATTACTTTGCTAAATTTTACAAGTCAAGGAAGCAAAGATGAACTCGTCCAAATCACCCTAATTTTTCTTCATTTTTTTCATTGATGAAACTGCAGTATAAGTAATTATTAAATATTTATAAATTCATTAGATGCACATGTTATTGTGCAGTATTAACAAAAGAACCATTCTATTTTCATTTACAATTTTTTACTTGGCAATAAACACTAAAAAATAGTATCAAACGCATCATTTTTAAAAACACTGGGGTGGCCTAATAATTATGGCTAGTAGTGTATATAACATAACGCACAGTGAGTGGTAGTAATAAATATAAACATTTTACAACGGTTAGTTTCTATTCTGGGCATGACAATTATTATGATATTAATATGATATATTCGGGATCTATACAATCATACTTTCATAACTCTATTTCTATATTGAGCACTGTTTTAAATTAATGTTCTGAACGTTGTTATACTTTCTTCCTTCTTTATTCACTTGGAGATATATATATATATATATATATATATATATATATATATATATATATATATATTGTTAAATATAACAAACAATGATTGCTTATTATGTTTAAGCATGAGCCGTTCTAAACGTTGTATTTTAGCTTTAATTTTTGGTGAAAATAAAGACAAAATTTTCCAACATCAATATAAAACTCCACCCATCAATATAAAACTCACTATTTTTTAAAAATTATTATTAGCATGCACCACTCTAGTAAGTTTTCATGACACCCCCCACCCAGGTAATATTTCTACTAAAATAGATGGTAATGTGATGGGATCTTTTTTAGGTTCAATTTTTCTAATTATCATATTTAGAAAATAAAATACTTAATGCCGCTAATAAACCCCCTATATATGTAAGATAAATAGATGTCATTTTCGTTTTAACTAAAAATATTGATCAGATTACAAAAATTAAAAACAAATTTGAAAGTTACTCCATCTTTAAATTTGCATTAGAACTTAATATTAATAATAAAATGGCCATTTTTTGGTGTATTTATTGATTCCGGCACACATAAATTTACTACTTCTCCAAATAAGAAAGCAACTAGAATTAACTCGGGTCTTATTACTTATAATAGCGAATGCTCTCAACGATATAAGTTAGCCATTATGAAAAACTTTATCCAACGCACAGAAATATCTTCTTCCAAAATCATATATTCTAAAGAATTACATTAAACAAACACGCATTAATTTCATAATTCCGTTACTGATGAACTAATTCTAATGTATATCAATAAACCTAATAATACCTCAAACAAAATTGATAATATTATTAATAATAGTGTAGATCAGAAATAACATAACACTATTAATTTATTCAACTATAACTAAATGCATAATAATTACAAACATGATAAAACAACTCTCAAATACATTATAGATAGAAATGTTAAACCCATTAATTATAATAAACAAATAAAATTCATCATATATTATAAAAATTTAAAACAATTGATTAATAACCCAACTACCACACAACTAAATTCTCTACAAAAACGAATGTAGTGTACCAATTTACATGCTCGTTTAGAGATTGTATCACTGATAATAAACCCATTACATATATTGGCTGGACTACAACTACGCTCTCCCGTAGACTTACCTGCCACCTTTCTGATCATAGTTCAATTAAACATTTCTTAGAAAAGCATAGCCATGTCAGTCAGTTAAGTGCCATACGTGATACACGCTTGGGCGATCGTGTCTCGAAAGAAACATGACTGACTGGGCAGAAGATTATCCCGCAGTAAGTTGCCATTGCTTTCTGTGGTAGACTGGTTGCCGACCAAGGCTATAGAACCCAATCTGCCCTGTTATTTACTCCATAACTGGAAGGAATAGACGGATTAATACCTTTCCCAAGGGTATTTGCACGTAAGCGAATTCAATGAATTCGGCTGGAATTCGAACTCGGTTCACCGATTTCTCGTTCCGAGCCGATATCCAATGCACCACAAAATATTAAACAGATGTTAGTCGATAACAAAACCATACTCACACATACACAGATATTAGTGGCCATCCACATTAAAACAAAGCAACCCAAACTCAATAAAATTACTTTTCAAAATAGTCACAACACATTACATTGCATCTAGACAAATGGTTCTGTCATTAATATTTCGGTCTCTCAAGTAGTATGATGTCACAGAACCGCATCACAAAATTAGGACCTCCCTGCTTTTCCGTGACCGTTATCGTCGCATAGCAATCTTCTATGTCAACTCAACATAAAATGAGCTTTGATGGCAAATATCTTTGTATTAATGTCCATACTACGACTCTAAAGATGTTTCATATTAGCTGAAATCTTAGATCAAAGACCAGCGTAATAAAAACATATCCAAATGTTGGAAAATTTTGTCTTTATTTTCACCAAAAATTAAAGCTAAAATACAAGGTTTAGAACAGCTCATGCTTAAACATAATAAGCAATCATTGTTTGTTATATTTAACAATATATATATATATATATATATATATATATATATATATATATCCAAGTGAATAAAGAACGAAGAAAGTATAACAACGTTCAGAACATTAATTTAAAACAGTGCTCAATATAGAAATAGAGTTATGAATATTTATTATAATTTGTACACCTTCTAAACTATAATAAACACACACACACACACACACACCACACACACACACACACACACACACACACACACACACATATATATATATATATATATATATATATATATATATAGCGCTGGATTGTGATAATGTTTATTGCCAAAATTTTACTGATAAAACGGTATTTTTTATATGCTTACAGCATTTGATTACTTGTTAAATTAAAATTTACTGTATATCTACATCTACGGCTATGAAGTTTTGGAGACTGTTTCGGACCAAGAAGTTTTCTTATCAAAATTCATTTTGCACATTTATAAATCTACCACTGGTCCGTGTATTGAATACTGTTGCCATATCTGGTCAGGTGTTCCTGATATTCATTTTGAGGTTCTCGACAAAATTCGAAGAAGGATCTGCAATATAAACAGTCCTAACTTGGCAGCTCGCCTTCATTCACTTTCTCACAGATGTGATATGGCTCCCCTCTCTCTTTTCTACAAATATTTTCAAAATAATTTCTCCGACGAGCTTTTTTCCCTGGTTTCCCGACTACATCACTCGTGCAACTTGATTAGCATCTAGTCCCCATCATTTTACCGTCAAAATAGTTAAATGTAGCCGCCTCTTCCATTTTCTCAGTTTCTTTTCTCACACTCTCTTTTTGTCGAACTACCTATCGTTTGCCTGCTTCCCTGATAGCTAAAATCTTCAAAAGTTTAAATGCAACGTCAAATGACACCTTCTATCTACTTATCTTTTCTTCAACATCCCCTGTACCTTGTTTTCTTTCTCACTGTGATTTCCTGCGCAACAGTGGCGGTCCTGCCTTGCTTGGGGAGAAATGATTTTAAATATATATATATATATATATATATATATATATATATATATATATATATATATATGCGAAGAAAAAAGTATTCCTATGGGTGTGGGAGGAGTGTCACGGAAGGTTGCTCCTAAAGAGACCCGGGAGTTTGCTTCTGAAGTAAGTCAGGAGGTTGCCTGTAAGGTGACCCGAAGCAAAGAGAGCTCCTGTTAGAAAAGCTTTAGAAATTAGATCAACAGAACATTTTTAAACATTAATAGCATCGTTTTCGCTTTAAACCAGAATATTGATTGATTCGTTTTTTCCACGTTATCATCTATTTAGGACTACAAAAATGTTGATAAACCGTAAAAATCAATCATATGCATTAATATTCTTGTTTAAGGCGAAACTTATATTTAGTATGTGAATGTAACGAATCTGACTGGAATTTGAACTCTGCTCACCAGTATTTCATTCCGAGTTATTATACATTACACCAACCTCACATCCACGTTTTCTTTTCATTTCTCTTTCACTCTCCGATTAACTTTATCAACAATAGATCAACTGGCAAAAGCCTGAATGGAGGTATAGCAGAGTGACAAAGATTATTCAGTCAAAAAAACAAGAAAATCAAAAAATGCCGAAAGTGTGGGGTACCCAACGAGGATCGATCCCATATTTCAGTAGTGATTGACAAGATTGCTATTACACCATGTTGATGTGCGCACACAAAAAATATTTATATTTGTATAAAACAAAAAATGTGTCACAAGGCCAGAAGCGAGGTTGGGTGGGGATGGTCTTCATTTGTTTTCGTAAACTTGGCTAACCACAATCACTGACCCAAACAAACTATTCAAAATTACTTACTCAAAAGCACCACATTATTACCTTTCTTGCTACAGCCACCATAATAACTCAGGATCTCTATGAAGTTCTAAGTAGTCCCCATATATACAATTGACGCACAGACAAAAACATCTCACTAGCGAAAAAGCCTTGTCTTTTATAGAGCTTCACCGGGTGATCTTATTTCAGTGTTAGAGTTTCTAATTAACAGCTGAAGGTTCGACCTGGTATAATCTAGCATGTGAATTTAATCTCTGTACTAAGCAGTACATTATATTTTTTATTTTTTTCTCTTCAACTGCGATTTGATATCGTTTCTTGATTGGCTGAGAATTTATCAATTTATCAGCACACACTCATTTTTTTTTTTTTTTTTTTACACGTGTCAATGTGACCTTTTTTATTGGGATTTTGTTTATTTTCTTTAATGCGCTTTTAAAAAGTTTATATTTATAATTTTGTTTGTTTCATTCGTAATTTGTTAGGGTGTGCGATTAATGTATTTTTTCTTCTTTTAGTTATGTTTTTTTTTTAAGTTTGAAATTCTTTTCTTTTTTTGTTCATTTCGGTGTTTTTTCAGAAAATTTTAAAACGTTTTAAAATATTTGCGTCTATTTCGCTTTTGTATTTTTTTGACTTGTGCGACATTTAATGGCGAATGTGTTAACCTTTTTTCTTTTCAAGGAAACTGTTTCTTTCTATGAAAAGAAAAGTTATCTTATTTTATTTATTTATTTAAATGATTAGTGTTTGTAAACTGTTATATGTTTGCTTGAGCAATTTCGCGCGCTTCCATAGGTGTGTATATGACTGCGCATGCGTATCTGCGTTTGTCATCGTGTGCAGATGAGATACTGTGTTTGATCGCATAATGCTTTTATTTCTATGCATGTGCGTTACTCTGCTTGTTTATCTGTATGTGAGTGGCGTCGGTTACCGATAATGTGTCTTTCACAGAAATTCCTTGTTCGCCGATGTCTTAATTTGACTCCATTTTAAAATCTTTAGCGTCTTTGAAAATCGGCAAAGAATTTCTATTTGATTGAGTTTCGCTTAATTTGTTTTGTGACGATAGAATCTTCGGTGTTCGGAAGTAACACTACAACGGGATTGTGATAGCTTTGTGGAAAGCTGAATAGTTAGATGGTGTTGCCTTTACGATAAGGTCAGATGACAAATCGAGATTGAAAAGAAAAACAACTAATGAATTACTTTGATAAAAATGGAAAAGTGAGGCAACAATTAAAGAGGAGAGAAAGCAAAAAAGAGAAGGAATACAAATGGGAACGGAACAAAACGCATTAATAAAGAAATGGCAAGATAGAAAGGAAGGCGGAAATTAGATGGGTTATAAAATATAAATATAAATAAATACGTAAGAAAGACCAGAAGGAAAAGAAAAAAAGAAAGAAAGAAATAAAGAAAGAAAGAAAGAAAGAGAAAAAATACAAAATAACTAAGTGCTAAGATAAATATATTTTTATGAGCAACATAGAAACATACGTAAGAAAAAAAGGAAGGAAGGAAGGAAATTCATAAAAAATGAATAAGGAAATGAAAAGAAGGAGGAAAGGAAAGTTGTAAAAAGAGAAAGAAAGAAAGGAAAAAGAAAGAAACCAAAAAGGAAGGAAATTTATAATAAGTGAATAAGCAAATGAAAAGAAGGAGGAAAGGAAAGTTGTAAAGAAAGAAAGAGAGAAAGAAAGAAAGAAAAAAGGAAGAAAATTTATAGAAAATAAATAAGGAAATGAAAAGAAGGAGGAAAGGAAAGTTGTAAAAAAAAGAAAGAAAGAAAGGAAAAAGAAAGAAACCAAAAAGGAAGGAAATTTATAATAAGTGAATAAGCAAATGAAAAGAAGGAGGAAAGGATAGTTGTAAAGAAAGAAAGAAAGAAAGAAAGAAAGAAGTAAGGAAGAAGGAAAGAAGGAAGGAAGTAGGAAACTTATAGAAAATAAATAACGAAATGAAAAGAAGATAGGAGTAAAGAAATGTGTAAAGAAAGAAAGAAAGAAAGAAAGAAAGAAAGAAAGAAAGAAAGAATTCGTCGGTGACAAGATACATATATTTTCATGAACAACATTAAAATATACTTATAGGAAGTGGTCACATTATATTTAAAATTCTTCTTCTATGTGTCGTATTCCTTCAGGATGTAAGCGATTATGGCACACGACATCTTTCTGCCTTTCGTAGCTCGCAATTAGTTTTGATATTCTGTTATTTCTTCCAAACTTAATTCTGTCATCCATTTGCCGTCTATTTCAAATAATTGTCGGTATAATATTGAAATAAACATCCCATTTTTATTTCTTAAACAGTATATATTACGTCTTTCGAACTTTGCATTCAAGAAATCTTAGTAAAGAAAACATGTCACAGTGCAGGAATCGAACCTGTCTACTCCTTTGTAGGGAAAACTAAAAATAAATCCATTAATTCTTTATATTGAGCACTATGAAGGAATGTTAGATACAGTAGCTACTCAAGCATCTACGCATCGTTCATTCAGTAATGAATTTGAACACTCTAAGCTACTGGAGTATATTTACATTGTATATAACACGCTAAAGTCCCCCTTTTTCTACCGAGTGCCCATAGGTAGAATCGCCGACTGATGTCTATTCGGTCGGGTTTCAATTCTGGTTAGACGCAATCAGATATTCAACCGTGATACAGCGTAACAGATCTGTCTACGGATGACTATATATATATATATATATATGTGTGTGTGTGTGTGTGTGTGTGTGTGTGTGTGTGTGTGTGTGTGCGCGCGCGCTAACAAACAGTGTTTAATGTACTATGAGCAGAGCTATTTTATATATATTAATAAGTATGCATATTTTTCTACGTCGATGACTTGTTATCTTAAACCAAATAAATAATCCTAATCTACTTTAAAAAAAAGCGACTTAATGACCACATGCTGTCATAAAATATACTAAACCAAGATTGATACAGATTCCTCTACACGTTTGCCTCTTTCTTTCTCACTTCCATACTTCCCCATTCTTTCTTGCTTTCGCCCACAAATATTACTATTAATAATTATTAATATTTTAGTTTAAAATTTTAATTTTAATTTCTTATCTCCATGTAGTGATTGTGATTAGGACAACAGTCCAAATAATATAATGTAATTACCTCATCTCAGACGTATAGACAAGTACAAAGCGTATATTCTCACAAATGAACATTTCAAATCAAGCCGCTTTTCTGAAATAGGACGTTATCCACCAACAGCGTGAATAATTAATTATATATATATATATATATATATATAACTGGTGCCAATAAAACAGTGGCTAACTAATCTCTAATACATACTTCTTAAACACTTTTATTTTGTTTTGTCTTGATTTTTCTTCAACACCTACAAAGTCAATATAGGGTTTACAGCTATTCAGAGTTGACTAAATCTGGTGGGGTGGGTGTCTGGATCAGCCGTTGAGCAACCTCGGCCAAGTTAGGGATGCGTATTATTTTGGCACAAAGGATATTGGCTCGTAATGAGAAATCGGAGTTCCGAGTTCGAATTCCAGTTGAATTTGTTGCATTCACTTACGCGCAAATATCCTTTGGAAATATTGTTCTTCCATCTTTTCTCTCTCCAGCAATGAGTTGAACAAACTGCAGAACAGATTAGGTTCTATCGACTTGGTTGGCAACCAGTCAGTCATAGATCAAAAGAGACGTGATCGCCCAAGCGTCTGTTGCATATGGCACTTGACTGATGCTTGCAGGTTCATCTTTTTACGAGGTTTTGGCTGTTGTACGTTCCGGCTTTCTTCAGTTGCGAGAAATTTCGAACCGAATTACTGGGGTATAGCATCCTCGTTCCTTGCATAAAGCCTCGACTGGAAGTCATGAATTTCTTCCCCTCTAACCCTGCAAGTTACTTGTACACCACTGCTGTAGCCTGGTATTGAACTCATAAATCTTTGGGTCAAGTCACAGGAACTAACCAACGTAGACCACTGGAGCGTACAACGGCCGAAACGTCGTACAAATGGCAACAAAGATTAGGACAATAGACCGAATAATGTAAATACTACCTCATCTCAGAAATATAGACAAATGCTTGCTGGTTCGTTGGCATCTATTCAGTTGTGACCCCAATGCTGCATCACAGACTGAATTAACGAACGTCATTTTTCTACAGTTTTCTTTGCTTTCGAGTTATTTTTCGAGGCATTTTTTTTTTTTGTGCGGAGGGTAGGGGTTATAGTAATCATCGTTTCTTGAGGGAAGCAAAGAAATAGTAAGGGAGAGAGACTATGGCTGTCAGCAGGTCGACCGGGACGAGATATTCTCAATGTGTTATTCTGGTGCTGAAACCAAGAATAGAATGACATCTTCAGCGTGCTTCAGTTTTGTTTCTACGCCTTTTTGTTCGGTTACTTAAATATCACTGTAAGGATTTCGTGCCCATTTCGTGCCCATTTCGTGCTACGCCCCAAACATCCCGAGCGAGTTGCTGGTGGGGGAATTTCAAGTGCTTTCGAACCCTCGCTATCAACATTTCCTTCTTTTCTACCTACATGTATATACATTACAACTTAAACTTACTGTTAAAGGATGATCATTTTCGCGGATGTAGACGTCATTCTGAGGTTTTCTTTTTTCGTTCAAATCCGTGAAATAGTTTTGCTCATGCTAAATCTTAAAAAGACAATATATAGAATTCTTTATGTTTTATCCATAATGTATTAAATTCTTCAAATTTTTTAAACAAGAAATATCTCAAGTTGATGTTAAAAATTGGCCCCGAACATTCTTAATTTATCATTCAACCACTGGTTGAATATATTCAAAAGTCCGACATTGAGTGAATCTAGGCAGCTTTCAAACTTCACTACTAATTCAGTTCTCAACCAAACTTCAAACAGTTTACAGAGTTAGATAGGACACCTCCTTAGCTACATTTTGAAAAAAAAAATTGAATTTCAGTTCAGCAGAAAAAAGTTACATCAAAATTTGTGAAGTCCGAAAAGGGAGACTATCTACATAAGTACATAAGTAAGTGAATTTTTTTTTTTTTTATTAATCATTTCACCCCGAGCAAGGCGGAAACGCCACTGATGTGCAGGGGGTTACATAAATGCAAAAAGATTAATTAGAAAAGAGTGAGGAGTACAAGCTGGTTAGAAAGGAACAATAGAAAGCTGAGAAAGAAGGTGCTATGACAGATACATAGGAGAGAAAGGGAAGGTTATACAGGGGAGGGGAGAGAGCTAGATTCCAGTGATTAGTAGATGAGTATTAACTTTGCATTTAAATTTCTGGAGGTTGTAGCTGTCAGGAAAGCAAGAATACGGGAGTGAGTTCCACAGGCGGGAAGTGCGAGAGAGGAAGCTGCAGGAGTAGGTAGCGCTTCTAATAATAAATCTTATTCTATATAACTTTTTTCTGTTTAATATTTGTGCATGCGATTTTCGACATTTAAATTCTGATGATATCTTTTATCATTTTTGTCCATCAAATTTTGCTTATCAGAATTATTAGAATTAATTATAAATATTCTATTTTTTAATTTTTTTTTTTAGTTCTATATTATAATTTTTTTAGTAGTTTTGAATGCGGTTTTCAGCATTAAATTTACATTAAAATAATAGCAATGCTTAGAAAAATCATGGATTACGTGGAAAATGCGCGCATGAAAAGTAATATTCTTAACCCTCTAGAGCCATTCGTATCATATTAGTGGGGGATCTGTTTATTACTTCATAACAATATAGAAATGATCCCCCACTTTATGCCCAGTAGAAGCCTTAACCCTCTAGGGCCATTCGTATCATATTAATGGGGGATCTGTTTATTACTTCATAACAATATAGAACTGAGCCCCCACTTTATACCCAGTAGAAGCCTTAACCCTCTAGGGCCATTCGTATCATATTTGATACAGTATGAAAACAAGCCTTGAAAGAAATATTTTCCTGAAAAATTTTTTAAGAGAAATATTTTATAAATTTCAAATGAAAGCAGTACTGACTGCTCGGTCAATGAATACCAAATGTTTCCTTATAGGGAAATACCAAATGTTTCCTTATAGGGAAATACTGTATCAAATATGATACGAATGGCCCTAGAGGGTTAAGATTATATTAAACCTGGAAAAGAACAGGACAAGTTATTAAACCTGGAAAAATAACGGACATGATATTCTAGTGAAGGAAAAAAATAAGAAATTTCTTAAAATATTGCATTCAAATTTTATTTTTAGCTATATTTTAAGCTAGATTTTTTTTACTTCAGTTGAACATCTTGCCCTTTACTTTCCAGGTTTAATAACTTGTCCTGTTATTTTCCAGGTTTAATATAATCTTAAGAATATTACTTTTCATGCACGCATTTTCCAGTGTAATTTAAAATAGAATGATGTATTATGGCTTGATTATAATTTCTACACATTGTATTTTTTTTTAGTTGAATTATTCACCTATATTGCATATTTTACATAATTAATTTATATTTTGTAGAAATACTATCTAAATTAAGATATTGGATCCTCGTATCATTGAATGAAAACTAAATATTGATAATTACAAATGTATATTTGTAAAGTTACTTTAATTATTTTTTATGTATATTTTGTTTCAGGTAGTTCTACTGCTGGTCCTGCAAGCAAATCTCGCTCACTAACACCGACCGTTAGCAATTCTTTCGCCACAGTGACGTCTAGTGACGCTTCACCAACAGCTGATATTTCTTCTACTGATGTCAGCACTTTCACACCAAAACCACCTTTAACGCACATCACACCATCAGTTATTACAGCCCCGTCGACACGCGTGTCTATAGTGGCAAGTAATCCAACTGCAGATTACATTACTCCAACACCCAGTGAAGCGATATCAAATTCGATCTTTATATCAACACCGGTTACCACTTACCAAGAAATGATTACAACTTCGTTAGAAACGTCTGGTTTAACGCAGCCTCTTATGACAGAACAAATTTATGATCTCCCGGAAATTACGTCGTCATTATCAAGATCTGTTTCAATGGCATCTTCAGTCCCTAATACAATTTCGCAGATGATGAGTAATAATATTACTGCTGGGTCTTCTGAGTTTAATAATTCTGTGTCAACATCATCAGAAAAACCTGAAAAAAAGCAGTGTTTTTGTAAGTGTCGGCAGTCACCATTGACGGAAGAAGACCTGAAAAACACTGTTGTCAGTTTATAGTGGGTTATCCGTTATATTGAAATATATGTGTTGAAACAGATTAGTTTGATTTGACCTTGTTAGTTAGATAGCCCACTATAAGAGGGGTATAAAACAAGAAAATCAAATTGTATAAAGAAACAACAATTATATATATATATATATATATATATATATATATATATGTATGTATGTATGTATAAGCAGTATAGTCAGGCGTTGCCCGGGTTTAATGAAAGCTTTAAAAATAATCCATGGTCCTGGAGCTCAGACTCTTCGGACGTTAGCACGAAAGACTAAAAAGCAATAGTTGTTTCCATTTAAAGCGAAACCGTAGACTGAAAGAAAAATCAATGGATGTAAGTGAAATTTTGATTTCCTGCTATCAATGTGTATATATATATATATATATATATATATATTATCGATTTTCTGCATTATTGTAAGAACTGCAACCTTGTAACTTCTGATTATCGTTTCTTATGATTATCGTTTCTATGAGTATCAAATTTGATTAAAATCGGAGCACTCCTTCTATAACCCGATTTTTTCGATAATCGATCATCGATATTTATCGGAAGTACATCGACACAAAACCTAGCTAAGAACACTCGCAGACGCTTATAGTACAACTGTGTAAGTTTTCAAGATAATCGGTTCAGCCGTTTCGGAGTCTATAGGTAACGGATACACACACACACAGACAAAGTTCTATATATAAATAAGTTTAGATAGATATAAATTAAGGTTTTTACAAATAAAAGTAATGTATTTTGGTTGGTAGAAGGTCGGTAACATGTACATAGTGTTAATTATTGGAAAGAGTTTATGCGTACGTATGTATGCATGTGCTTGTTTTTTTTTTGTTTTTTTTTTTTAGGAGTGTCTTTGAAATCTTTGCTGAGTCTTTAGGTTACCGGTAGGTTAAGTAGATTGGTGAACGATGAAGAAAAAGAAGATGAGAGAGAAAGAAAAGCAATAATAATACGATCGCTGGATGTTTGTCGAGGGACGTGTTAATTATGCTTTCATTTTCTCTACTGCGACCGTCTTCTTGTCTCGTCCTTTTATTTCATTTACAGGGGCTCAAAACAGTTCATTTGGGAATTCACACCCGAATATAATTCTGGACTTCCCATTGGACGACAAACAAACTTCGCGTCGGCTCGCGAAAAGGGTCCGTAAAAGAATTTGATATTTTTTTTATAATTAAGGATTATTTGAATTTTTGTTTATTTTTAGATGTTTCCTAGTTTGCTACTTGCCGAAAAAGATTTCACATCGAGGTGTGAAATTTCGCGAGTTTTGTATGCAAAGTTTTTAAATTTCAGAAAATTATTTTTTTCTTCTTTTTTATCTAACAAAATCAATGAATCAGATTTTAATTTTAAATTTTGAATTTGTTTTGTTCACTACGTATATGTCCTCGCTCAAATAATGGAGTGTAATTATATATATATATATATATATATATATATATATATATATATATATATAAATTTTGTTAGTAGTAAAAATATGTGTTGTGTTTTTTTCCAGTTAATTGGTCTACCGGCTTCTGTTTTAGTTATTTGTTTTCCATCATGAGCTCTATCGACATGAGATTGGGAATCGTTCAATTCCGGATTTCTTTCGACAGAATATCTTGACTTTGTATTTGTAGAAATATATGCTGGTTTTAGTCTGTTAATGGAAACATTATTATGCACATTTTCAGATATTTTTATAGTAAAATATTTGTCATGACGGCTTATTACTTGAAATGGGCCTAAGCATGACGCTTCTAAAGGTTTTCATATTCTGTCCGTTCTCAGCCAAATATATTCACAGTTTTGTAAATCTTTAGGAATATATGACTTAGATGTAGAGTGCAAATGTCCGCTGGAAAAACTTTTCATGTCAAATTTTTGCATCTCTTCAGCTAAAGTCTTGAGGTGAGAGTTTGTTAATTCTATGTCTTTATCTTTAGTAGGATCGATTAACAATCGCGGAACTTGATCTTGACTTCCCGTTAATGCAGTGAACGAGGAATAGTTGGATTCATTAGGTGTTATCCTGATTTTGAGAAGCACAATGGGAAGAGCTGACAGCCAGGATTCTTTTCTTGCTGTTATTGCTGTCTTCAGAGTTCTATGTGTTCTTTCTGCTAAACCATTTGTTTGCGGGTGGCATGCTGTTTTTCTCAGTCGGTGAAAACCAATTATCTTAGATAATTCTGTGAACAAATCAGATTCGAATTGGCTTCCTCTGTCTGTTACAACGTGGATTGGAAGACCGAATCTAAAGATCCATAAGTCTACGAAAGCTATTGATACTGATTTCGCTGGGATTCCCAATATTGGGCATGCTTCAATCCATCTGGTGTTCCTATGAATACATGTTAAAATATAACGATACGGTGAAAAATAAGGCTCACTAGGGCCTTTTACTGGCGTTAAGGGCCCAGCAATATCAATATGTACTGTCTGAAAGTGACTGGAGGGTAATTCGAACGGTTGAACTTCGCTTTTTATATGTACTGTTATTTTTGCTTGCTAGCACTCTTGGCATTCCTTACACCAAGTTTATGTCGACTTGTCTATTCCAGGCCGGTAATATCTTGCTTTTATGAATTTTAGAGAGGCTTATGTACCAGAATGTGATAAATTATGTAGACTGTCAAATCCCGATTTTCTTAGCTTTTAAGTGACAAAAGGCCGAGGTAAATGTAATGACACGTCATATAGCACACTTTCGTTTTTGTTTATAGTATATAGTTTCAGATGATCACGGAAAGTTTCGATTACATCTTCAGTATTTTGATGTGTTACTATTTCTTGTATGTGGCAAACATCATTTTAAATTTTGAATTTGTTTTGTTCACTACAAGTTTACGAATCCAAGATTGTTCCTGCTAGCAAGTATTGCTCACTAACACCGACAGTTAGCAATTATGCATCATCGTCCTTTGCCATAGTAACGGCTAGTGTGTGTTTATATCAAATTTAGGATGACATTATTGGCCGGGGCGTATACCCCCGAACCCCACCACTTCTGATTGGGGGACCAGGTCAGTACTTTGGAGCCCTCGTTATCTTATCAATACTTGCTTTTTTCTTCTTACATTTATATATACTAGCGGAACCCGTTGAATTTCCACGGAAGGATAATTATGATATCCCGGAAAAAGTTTACTTTGTCATACTACAAATGATAGTAACGTCTTAATAAATAAAATACATTAATAAAATAATAAAATTTTAAAAGAATTGTTTTCATTATTATTATGTCATTTTTCATCATATTTCGATTTCTGCTTTGGTCTCACTACCAACCAAGTCTGCGGGGAGACCTAAGGCAGGTCGTGGCGTGTTGTTATGGCTCCATTTCATGTTTTTCTATCTTCCCTATCATCCCTAGCATTACATAGATAAAGTTTTCCTTAGTGTGTGGGCTGTACTTAATAAGACAATTTTTTGTATATCTCTTAAGTTGGGGTTTCCAGGGATTCTTTCAATGTGTTGTTTTGTTCCATTTTTTATCATTCCAAGTGCACCTACTATCACTGGCACAACTCTTGTTTTCAATTTCCACATTTTTTCTATTTCAATTTCCAGGTCTTTATATTTTGACAGTTTTTCAAATTATTATTATTATTATTATTATTATTATTATTATTATTATTATTATTATTAAATAATTTAATAATATATAAAGTTTTTAAAATATTTTTAAAATCTTCAAAGAACTGATTGCGAGTATACATTTTAGTTAAGAATTGATTATTATATTGCCTATCTAAAATTGAAAAGTTTAATAAAAATCGTTTTATTATTAATCGAAAATTTTCTTTTTCTTTAGAGTATAATGTCTTTAATAGTTATTATTTATTCCAGCAATTAAAAGCTTATCAAATTAATCAGGGTTTTATTGCATTTTTCATTTTACTCTTCGGAGAAGATTTTCGAATAATGATTGCAAACTTAAAATAAAAAAAATAGATGATTTATATTCCCCAATGAGTCCTTTATTGGACAAATAAAACAAAAGTTGACCATCAATATAAAATGTATTAAGATTTCATGGATTTACGTGGAGGGGAGGTAACAGAGGTAAAAAAAAATTTCAAGATTTTAAAAAAATAATATATTTAAAATAATTTAATTTATTTGTGAATGAGTACTGATAGTTTCATTAAAATCCGACAATTATTTGATTTTTGCGAGAATTTCAAAATTAATATGTTTGTCACCGAAAAAAAGTGGGCGATACAATCATTACGTTTCCATTGTAAAACAGTCGTAACGTTTCTTTAGCCGCCAACTCAAATCAAAACAAAACTTTCTGACAAAATTTCGAAAATGTTAGAAGAGATTAAAAAAACTTTTAAAATTAATTAAAGTTACTTTAAAAGCTCCTGTGTCATTGTAAACAGAAAAGATCGACTAAGTAATGCCTCCCAGAACTACCATACAAACGCAGGTGTCCCCCAAGGCTCCATCTTAGGTCTACACTCTTCCTGATATACATTAATGATCTCCCTGATTCCATAAGAGCCCAAGTAGGTTTGTACGCCGATGACACCACAATTTACTCTCGCCTCCTACAAAAATCTGTTGTAGGCGTCAAAGCTAACCTCGCAGCCGAGATTGAAAAAGACCTTCCATCTATATTGGACTGGCGTAAGAAATAGCTAGTAAATTTTAATGCTTCTAAAACGAAGCTACTCTCAATTAACCATCATCGACAATCTCACCTACCTCCCATTAGCATGGACCAAGCTTGCCTCCCAGAGAGTAACCGGCGCGACGTGGCTTCCCTGTGTCTCTTCTATAAATACTTTCACGGCTTTTGCTCCGATGAACTTAGACCACTGGTACCCCCTAAATACGAATTTGCACGAGATACTAGATTAGCAACTAGATCCCACCCTTTTACAGTGGAATGCCTTGCTTGGGGTGAGATGATTAAAAAAAAATGGCCAAGGGTGTAAAAGAGGCCAGAAATTTCGTTATTAGGTCGCAGGATACAAAAACAAACTTACTTATTTTTACTATATACGCACACATATACACACAGCTTAAGCTTAAGCTGCTGCTGCTGCTACGGTAAATACTTTCTCCTCCTACTCTCTCACTCTTTACTACCCTTCCGTTTGGCAAAGGTGAGAGAAAGGCTGAGGAGAGTAGTGTTTAAAAAGATAGAGGAGAAGGAAAAGCTCGTATAGAGAGTAAGTCGCGAAACGGACGGACGAACTAAGTAACGAATTAAGAAAGAAACAAGCACAATTATAATATGATTTTTTTTTTAATCATTTCACCCCGAGCAAGGCGGAAACGCCACTGATGTGTAGGGGGTTACATAAATGTAAAAAGATTAATTAGAAAAGAGTGAGGAGTACAAGCTAGTTAGAAAGGAACAATAGAAAGCTGAGAAAGCAGGTGCGATGACAGATACATAGGTGGAGAGAAAGGGAAGGTTATACAGGGGAGCGGAGAGAGCTAGAGTCCAGTGGTTAGTAGATGAGTATTAACTTTGCATTTAAATTTCTGGAGGTTGTAGCCGTCAGGAAAGCAAGAATACGGGAGTGAGTTCCACAGGCGGGAAGTGCGAGAGAGGAAGCTGCAGAGTTTTCAGCACAACTGACCATTCAACGATAAAAAAAAAACTTTTGCGAAAAAATCTCAAGTTGATGTCAAAAATTGCTACAAAACAGAATGTTCTGTTATGACATACCTGTCATTTGCGTTTAGATACATTGCGTTTTTTTTTAGTCATCTGTTATAGTGAGAAGGTTGATTTAGTAAGATTTTAATTTATATTTTTATTTTTTTATTTTAAAAAGCTGAAAATATCTTCTAGTTTTGTATTCAAAACTGTTTTGTTGAGAATGAATTTTTCCTTCAAAAATGTGTTTTGGTAATAATTTTTCCTTCAAAAATGTATTGTTGGTAATATTTTTCCTTCAAAAATGTATATTTTGTCTATTTCTATGTATGTATTTCTATAAAAGTGTATTTTTATACTTTCATAGTGTTTTAACCCCCAGTTTGGGGTTTAACTATTTGCCCATAGCTGGAACCCTAACTGATGCTACCACCCTGGATCAGGGTGGACCTGAGAACAACAGCAATTAAGCTCCTCACAACATCCTAATCAGAGGCTTTGCTGCCGGATGTATTTTACAGTCATGCCCAGGACCTGTAGTGTAGTTTGACGCATTCTGTAACCTATGATGGGAGCTGTAACCGGGAGTCATAGTCGGAACTCCAATGTTCTAACCATTCAGCTACACAGCTAATCTATTGGGTATGTATGCGTACTGTTTTCAGCCGCCAAATGTTCTTGTTAAGGAAGAGATAGACGAAGCTGAATAAAATGACGCTTCATCGATCTGGAGATAAATCAATAGCCAGATATGAGAGCCTTATAAGCTCTAAGTAAGACAGGGCGGACGATATTCTGCATTTTTCAGACTTTGTATTTGTTTTCCCTTCTTTTTTTTTTCTCTCTCTCTCGTGTATATATGTGGTCTTTGTGCGAAATATAACTCTGCCAATTAGTGCAAAAATATCTATGGTTTTTTATTTCTTCATCTTATTGTTTTCTTGCAAGTGTTTGTGCGTGTGTATAGGTGGCGGGAAACATTTATAGATCATCTTTCTTTTATGCGCTGCACCCGATTCGTCCTTAATATTTTCTGTTGTTTAGCATAACAAGTTCTTTCCAAATTGTTTTATTCGTTTTTTTTGTATTTTTTTTTTTGTCGACTCAACTACACGTTGTCCCTCCTACGCAAATCGCTTCGCTACAGACATGCTCTAGTCACAAGTCTATTTGCGTCTAACATATTTACACACCGGTGCTGCATATTTAGATAACTTGCGCGGAGATGCAGACACCTGAGTATAGCGGCTTTATAAAAAAAAATGCGATATTTAAATTGTCACCATTGCTATGCATGCACATTCATTTTTTTACTTTATTTTTTCGACTGCACAGTAGACGGTGTCCATAAAGTCTGGGTGCACTTTAAACAAATTATATATATATATATATATATATATATAGGGTACCCATAAAGTCTGGGTGCAGTTTAAACAAATTATATATATATATATATATATATATATATATATATATATATATATAGGGTGTCCATAAAGTCTGGGTGCAATTTAAACAAATTATATATATATATATAGGGTGTCCATAAAGTCTGGGTCCACTTTAAATAAATTATATATATATATATATATATATATATATGTATATACAGGGTGTCCATAAAGGCCGGGTGCACTTTAAAAAATTTAAAATTCATTTTTTCGACTGCACAGTACAGGGTGTCCATAAAGTCCGGGTGCACTTTAACAAATTTATAACTGTATTTGTGTTTGTGATAGAAATAATCTGTAAAAAATGTTATAAAGTTTAATATACCTAGTTTTAAGTATAGTTATTGGATAATTCTTTACAGCAAAATTTGCAACAACTTTTAAGTAAATAAACCGATGGGTCAGAAGGGGTGGACCATTTTATTGATCTTCATGTTCGCCAGATTTGACTCCATTAGATTTTTTTATGGGGACATGTGAAAACAATTGTGTATGCAACCAGACCTATTTTATTAGAAGATCAGAAAGCTAAAATAACTAATGTGATTTCAGGCATTCCTTTAAATCAGTTGGCAAGTGTTTTCCGTGAACTGCAAAATCTTACTACCCTTTGTATTGTTAATGATGGAGGACATATGGAAACTTAAATAAAATTTCAATAAAAAAAAATATAAAAAAATAAAAATATAGATTTACTTCTTTCTAATCCTTTTTACAAATTATTTCTATCGTAAATACAAATAAAGTTATAATGTTTTTAAAATTCACTTTATGGATACACTGTATAGTAGGGTCAGTTGAGCAACGTCTGCAAAAATAAAAAAAATAAAGATAACGCCAGAACTTGGGAAACAGCATGCTGTACTGCTTAATATTTCAGAGTGTTTGGCTTTTCAGTCTGAGAACAGTGCAGAGAATTAGGAAAGAATTGGATAATATGTCTCGTCAATAAAATGGCTTTTGCAGTGATCACTAGTGATGAGGTCGTTATGCTTACATTCATCTTTCACAGTGCCACAGACTCAACATGGAAGTGCCTTGAAGAGGTAGGGCTGCCCTTGGTCAAAAGGCTGGCTGCTTAAAGAAATTTTCCTACGTGTTGATATCAGTATATTGTGCTTTCTTATGATTGTAAAAGTGAAAATTAGAAGAAATATTTCATTTTACCTTCTCCAAGATTTTGATATCGGAATTGTCTTTCTCCTGAATTGGTTCTCAACCAATTCGAGGGATGTCATAAAGTCGTTTTCCCTTGAAAATTTGAACTTGGCTCGACACGTTCATTTTTATGGCAATTATCATTCAATCACTCTGCAATACGACACTGACATGAACAATGCAAAAATGCACTGATAATTTAGTTATTGTTTTATTTATTTTTTACAGTTTATCAACACGTTTATTTAAGAATAACAATGTTTTTTCAAGATATGTGTCGTACTATTTAACCTACAGCTGGAGGGAATGTCTTTATACCTTTCCCAAAGATCTTCGTGCATATGTAAATGTAATGAACCCGACTGAATTTTGAGCTGGACTGATGCTTTCATTCCGAATCACTATAGATTACATCACCTGCATATCCATAAACTAACGGAGCCGATATAATAAACCTTCGAGAATTCCTAATGAAAAATGCTTTCGAATAAATAATTTGAAAGAAAAATTAAATCGCATATTTTGAAACCAATTACGTATTTCAATAAGTAATTGTTTTTAAAATCTACAGTCTAATTCAATAAGTGATAATCCGGTTTAATTTAATAAGTGATAATACGTTTCTTTCTTTTTTTAAATAAAATTATTTTTAACAGGCAAATAACAAGTAAAATCATTGCCATAATTAAAATATTATGTTTATTTTATGAATATTCAAAGATACGATCTTGTACTTTCATTATCAAAATCCTTAAATGAATGTTAGAAACCCGGGTGAATTATATATATATATATATAGATGTCTTTCTTCTAAAGACATCTACAAGAGGAGTAGGCCCGTAGGCTCGCAGCGCCCTAGAATGTATGGCCTTCCAAAATTCCATAAGGAAGGTGTCCCCCTTAGACCTATATTGTCTATGGTTGGGTCTGTACAGCATGAGTTGGCTAAGTGGTTGGCTAAAATTATCCAACCTCTGTCTGATGCACTGTCTACGTACAATGTCCTAGACTCTTTCAGTTTTTCTAGTTTCGTCAGAAACTTAGATTTTTCCTCAAGAGATAAATTTCATGGTCTCTTTCGACATAGTCAGTTTGTACACGAATGTTCCGTTACATGATACCATAATCATTTGTGTAGACATGTTGTATAGAGGAAATTTAAGTCCCGCAGTGATTCCCGAGGAGTTATTCTTAGAGTGTATGCGGTTGGCTACAGAGGGAGTCGAATTTAGTTTTGACTGGACAATGTATGCACAGACAGATGGCGTCGCGATGGGTAGTCCTTTGGGTCCTGTTCTTGCAAATATTTTTGTGGGATATCATGAGCGTGTGTTATTTGAGAAGGTTGATGAGCCTTTAATATATCGATGACACCTTCTCGTTATTTAATAACGCTTCAGACACTGAACGTTTTTTAGTTCAGTTAAACTCTTTACATCCCTCTCTTCAGTTTACTATGGAGACAGAGAAGGATGGATGTCTCCCATTTTTGGACGTCTATGTTCAGCGACGGGACGAGGTTTTCGTGACTTCGGTATTTCGCAAACCTACATTCACTGGTTTGTACACTAATTGGAACTCATTTGTTCCTATGTCCCGTAAAATTGGTCTAATAGAAACTTTGGCTCACCGTGCCCTACATATTTGTTCTCTGGAGTGTTTGGCTAGCGAATTAATACGCCTGCAAAATATTTTCGAGGGGAATGGGTACCCAATTAATGTGGTAAAAAGGGTTATAGATCGTAATATTAAACGTTTTAAAGAACCAAAAGTTGAAGGGCCAAGTCGCTGTCCTTTGTACCTTAAATTACCCTGGCTTGGAAGGATATGTCTGACTGCTCCTGACAAAGTTTCGGCATGTGTTTCGTAGGGTTATTTTTCAGTGCAATTACTTGTTGTTTTTAAGACAAGACCTGTGTTTCTATCTTTCGTTAAGGATCGGTTGTCCTATTTTCGGAAAGGCTCTGTTGTTTATAAATTTCAATGCTGTTGCGATGCAGCATATATAGGACGAACCAATCTGAGGTTGGAGACGCGGGTTGCGCAACACGTCCCCGAGAATATACGTTCTGGCAGTCCTCTAAGAACTATAAGAACAACCCAAGCAGTTCTGGATTCAGCAATTGGCCAACACCTGCAGGACAATCAAGCATGTGCCTCCTCGTATGAGGACAATTGGTTTTCTGTTCTGCACAGTGATCGATCGGCATATCATCTTCGTGTTTTGGAGGCTATTTGCCTAAAAATCCAGCAGCCTAGCCTGTGCAGGCAGAAAGAGCAGTTCCTTCGCTCCGTGCATTTACTGGTGAGTTTGTGAGTGTAACATTTTTCTTTTTTATTCCATTCTTGTGGAATTATATGTTTGCACCCCTCTTACATTTTAATGTTTTTTTTCATTAAAGTTTACTTTTAAACGAGTTCCATCTTCTCCCAGTATTGTGAGTATTCCCTTTTGGTCCTGTCCTTGTCTATGACCCTTTATAATTTAAGCCAACGAAGCCCTTGATAAGTGTTGGGCGAAAGGTTTCTCGGGTTTGTGAGATAATTATGACGTCTATTCTTTTTAAAGTTATCTGTGGTTTCTGTGGGTACAAATCATTATATATATATATATATATATATATATATATATATATATATATGTATGCATGTATGTATATGATAAAATTAGACCAGTACACATCGCCAGAAGACACCGCATGGTAGAAAACTAGGTCGCGTAATAATGAGTTATTACGCGTACTAGGTTTATATATATATATATATATATATATATATATATATATATATATATATATATAGTCATCCGCAGACAGATCTGTTTCGCTGTATCACAGCTCATTTACCCAGGATTGAAACCCGACCGAATTGGCGTCAGTCGGCGATCCTACCTTTGAGCTACGGGAGCTCGGCAGAAGGAGGCAGACATTTTAGCGTGTATATTATCATTATACACGCCGAATAGCTGAAAGTGTTCTAATTCGTTGGTGAATGAACGATGCGTAGATGCCAGAGTAGCTACTGTTTTTCAAATCTACCATTCTTCCGGAGGGCTCAATCAGGGTGTAAGAGCGTAAATAGTCATCCGCAGACATCCAAAAAGGATGAGCAATTAGGAAAAATCCCAAAACCCGATCCTATTATTTATTAATATTAAAATAGATCATAGTTGAGGGCTCGATGCCAATAGGAATATCTATTTACCGAGCCAAATATCTCTGTGATACAATTTAACTTTTAACTTTTGATTCTTACAGACGTATTCTAAAGTTTTCTAGTATCGAGTCATATATTCTCTGTGTCCGCTTTTCCATTTTTTTATGTCGTGCTGACAAATTTAAATATTTTTTAATCCCACCCCTTTTTAAATTCCTGTGTATGTATATGATTTTGGGCTTCTTCCGGTACAGAAATTTTGTAACATATTTGAATTAATAAATGTTTGTTTTCGAACGTTGCTGATAAAGCGAGTATTTTCACGCTGAAATGGTCATTTAACGAAATTAATCTTTCAAGTTTTTGGCTTATTTTATACACACACACACACACACACACACACACACACACACACACACACACACACACACACACACACATATATATATATATATATATATATATATGTATTGTCTTTTACTACATATCTGATTCACTGTTTAAATTATGAGCGGACACTTCTCTCTCAGGTAGTGTTTAGTGATCAGTTTTATCAGGCCATAACAGCTTTTAAATTCTTTTCATCCTCATTGGGTACACTACAACTGTGGCAATGTGCCTGACTAAACCTAGGAAGCAATTAACTTTTATTTTCTTAATTTGGTCCGTCGAGGAGGCTGATCAGTGTTATATTATAACATGTCTGCGGTTAATGTTTTCTACCAGAAATCAGAACTCTAAAATAGACTTAGTGTTTCTTGGCAAAGTTCCAGTGAATAAATTCAGTGAAAAGTAGCAACTCTATTAAAGGTAAAAAATGATTCCCTGAAACTGACTTTTTAAAATCACGCAAATACTTTTTTTTGTCAGGATATTACCAATAAAATAGAAATTACAGTCTTACATAAAACGATGGCAAACGGTAATTGTTATTAAGAAGTCATTTCTGCATGATGCCAAAGTTGTAGAAATCTCGTTTTTCAGTAAATACAGAAAAATGGAAATGAGAGTAAGACAAGTGTGGGTCTTCTCGCCAGACCTATCAAACGTTTACAGGAAAGTGATCCTGATTTGTCAGCATTAGTTATTACCTGAGACAATCTAAGCAACATATAATGATGCAGTGTTGATAGCAGATACCGAAATTATACTACAGGATGCTTCTCCTTTAGAAATACTAACCGAAAGTAAACAGAAAAAAACTAAACAACAAATATCAGAAGATGAAAAATAGAATTATCATCAAGAGGACTATCACAAGCTGCGAATTGGAAATGCCAAAATTACGCAAAATTTAATCTCTGAGAAATATTTTTTATGACACCGAAATCCGAATGTTTATTTGCATAGCGAATGGATCCTCGGAAATTTATGAAAGATATAGACATATTCTGATAAATAAAGAAAAGAGTGCTTGTAATATTAACTCGCATATACGGCATTGAATCCAAGGAAATTTCTTCACAATGATGCTGTGAATATCATTGACTAAATATGTGAGTAATGAGGAAGTTTTGGGAGAAATGGTAAGGAAAAGGACAATTATGCTTAGAATATGACAAGTATGCTTAGAATATGAAAGAGACAATTAAAATATCTGTAACGCATAATGACTATATATATATATATATGGTGTGGGTTGTATGCGACTTTTAGATATATGATTCTGTAGGAATGTGTGTGGGTTCGACAAACGGATGGATTGTTCTTATTTTCTCTTTTAAGGGAGCGACATTTATATTCTTAACTTCTTATATGTTTTTATTTTTTTAATTTTTTATTTTCTTATTCGCCGGGTTAGGTTTTTGTGAATCGCATTCATGTAGAATCCTTCGTTGAGTAAAGACGGAAGCTGAAGATGGCTCGCCTGAAATAGGCCTATACTTCCGAATTACCATGAGATAACGCGTCTGTCTTAATTTTTCTTATATTTGCTCTATATGCAAATATATGCATATATGTTTAGAGCTCTCTCAGAGAGTTATCCTACGATTATATGTAAAGGATACTCCTTTGGATTCTTCTATGCCCACAAGGCATGCTGATATATATATATATATATATATATATATATATATATATATATATATCAGCACCACTGTTTTGTCACTGTCTTCGGCCATCCGCCACGGTAGGGATGGACTTATATTTTCAATTCAATTATCTTTATTGTTAATAGCTTAAATGTTCTATGTTTACTGTGTGTTAATATTTACTCTTTGATAATGGCTTATGTGAGCCGAAAGCTTAGACCCGATAAAAAATTCAACAAATACTGTGATTTTTTGTTGTCACCATCAAGTATATACCATCAAGTATATCAGACGGTATGAACGGATCCTACACAAAATTAATAGACAAAACTTGTCTATATTATTCAATGAAACCTGCATTAATATATATATATATATATATATATATATATATATATATATATATTCTGTCATTTACTATATCTCTTATTTACTGTTTAAATTGTGTATGGACTCTTCTCTCTCAAGTAGTGTTTAGTGATCAGTTTTATCAGGCCATAACAGCTTTAAAATATCTTTATCCTCATTGGGTACACTACAACTCTGGCGATGTGCCTGAAGGAAGCAATAAGCTTTTACGTTCCTAATTTGGTCCGTCGAGGAGGCTAATCAGTGTTATATTATAACTTATCTCTGCGGTCAATGTTCTGTACCAGGAATCAGAACCCTAAAATAGACTTCGTGTTTCTTGGCAAGGTTCCAGTAAATAAATTTAATGAAAAATAGTATTTCTGTTAAAGGTAAAAAATTATTACCTGAAATTCCCTGAAAACTTTCATACACATGATGAGAAAGCGTAAATGTGCGTTGTGGTGCA
This sequence comes from Ascarosepion bandense, assembly GCA_037127315.1. Taxonomy (NCBI): domain Eukaryota; kingdom Metazoa; phylum Mollusca; class Cephalopoda; order Sepiida; family Sepiidae; genus Ascarosepion; species Ascarosepion bandense. The sequence continues at coordinate 1,652,042 of JBBBDQ010000410.1, read as the reverse complement.
GTGGATATGGACTCGAAACGACAAATCGGGGAACCGAGTTCGAATTTCATTTGAATTCATGTCATTCACTTATGCACAAATACCCTTGGGAAAGGTTTTAATCAATCTCTTCCCTTCAGTTATGGGTTAAATAATAGGACAGATTGGGTTCTATAGTCTTGACTGGCAATCAGTCTACCGCAGAAAGTAATGGCAACTGCGGGATAATCTTCTGCCCAGTCAATCATGTCTCTTTCGGGACATGATCGCCCAAAGCGTGTATCACGTATGGCATTTAACTGACTGACTGAATGAGAAAGCTGCTTTGGAGAATGTGTTATTCATACGATATGCTGAAACAATGTGTAACCTACCTAACTTGTGTAAATATATAGCAGAAAAGGGATTGGGTGTTATGGTGAGCAAACAAACGATACTATGATCTACAAAGAATAGGATGTTGTAGAGAGCCATGATCGGCTATGTCCTGAACGGATGCTGCAAGAAGGTTTGCCTCCATAATTACATAGATGATGATAATTTCTGCATGTTTTTTGACATACCTCCACATAATTTTAACTTAAAAATACACCTAAATACCTCATTATGCACTGTTGTGCAAATTAATTAAAACAACACGAAAAATGTCTTCCTAGGATCTTTCACCCTTTCCCTGATCACGTATACATCGTCTCATGACGTTGTTTTTCTCTGCCACAGCATTTTCTTTCACGTTTTGGACTGAGGGAACCAGTTTGTTTCTTTGCCTTGATGACACGACTTACATTTGAATGTCTGATACCAACAATATCCACGATTTCTTTTGGTAAGGCTTGGCAGTGTGTTCTAGCAACGTTACAATTTCGTATACTTCCTAGGAGTAACGCCCATCGCAGACCATGCCCGTAGAACAAGTAATCGACAGTCGAGACAATAGTGTCTGGCCGGAATAAATATCTGATGCAATCACAGATGACGTAATATTTTTCAAGGCTAAACAAACTTTATCATACACGCCAAAGAGGGATTAATATTACTGCATATCACTGCAAATGACCAATCTAAGAAAAAATAGAAATCGATCACACCCTGCCACACCAGCGGATCTAAATCTTATTATATGGTGAAAAAAGGAAACTAAAATAGCTATTTCAATTAATTTGCACAAAGGTGTATCGCCCCTACGTCATTATATGTTCATTTTCTCTCATTATTATGCAGTTGCTACATAGGTTTCCCTATCGTTTGATTCACCCCGGATGTTTGAACAAGTCAGTCAGTTAAGTGCCATACGTGATACACGTTTGGGCGATTATGTCTCGAAAGAGACATGACTGACTGGGCAGAAGATTATCCCACAGTAGGTTGCCATTGCTTTCTGTGGTAGACTGGTCGCCAACCAAGGCTATAGAACCCAATCTGTTCTGTTATTTAACCCATAACTGGTGGCAGGAGAGGGATTAATACGTTTCCCAAGGATATTTGCGCGTAAGTGAATGCAATGAATTCAGCTGGAATTCGAACTCGGCTCCCCGATTTCTCGTTCTGAGCCGATATCTAATGCACCACAGACAAACACAGTTGTCGCTATTACTACAGACCCCCACCTTACCAACTTCTGACACCATCCAGAATTTCTTTTATTCACAGTGGGTTCCCTTGCGTCTTAGTGGCGCTATCGCTTTCCATGGGGTGAATTGATTAAAACTATTATATAGTCAATCAGTTTTATACCATATGTGATACCTGCTATGGCGATCATGTCTTGAAAGAGACATTACTGACTGGGCAGAAGATTTTCCCTCAATATGTTACCATTACTATCTGCGGTTCACTGGTTGCCAATCAAGACAATAAGACCCAATCTATCATGCTATTTAACCCATAGCTGGAAGGAGAAGGGATGGATAAATACCTTTCCTATTGCATTTCGTTATATAAAACGAGTGTATTGTATCCGGAAAATTAATTCAAATTTTCTCAGAAATAGCTTCGCCAATGTAAACCGTTTTATTCAGAATGTTCCACGACAATTAATTGATTTGATTAGAGTCAGGTAAACTGGACAGGTGGACATTTAGATGTCAGTCAGTGAGTTAGTCTGTTAACTGCCATACGTGTATCAAGTATAGGTGATCATGTCTCTTTCGATCTATGACTTACCAGGCAGAAGATTTTTCCGTAGAAGGTTGCCATTAGTTTCTGCCATACGTGTATCAAGTATAGGTGATCATGTCTCTTTCGATCTATGACTTACCAGGCAGAAGATTTTTTCGTAGAAGGTTGCCATTAGTTTCTGCAGTATACCGGTTGCACGCAAGGCTATAGAACCCAATCTGTCCTGCTATTCAACCCATAGCTGGAGGGAGAAGAGATGGAATATTACTTTTTCAATGTTTTTTTCGCGTAAGTCAATGCAACGAATTCAAGTCGAAATCGAACTCGGATCTCCGACTTCTCATTCCCATTACACCACGAAGCACATTAACCAGTCTTAATTTATATTCGGAAAATATTCATTTTTATACATTAAGATTTAGGTTCCCCGATTTCTTGTTCAGAGTTGATATCCCGTCCACCACAACGCACCTCCGCGGTTGGAATTAAGTTTCATAAAACAAATGCTGTTGATTAATGCAGACTGCTTCTTCTTCTTCTTCTTTTTATTATTATTATTATTATTATTATTATTATTATTTGTAGCTCTTAACACACTTTCTCTGTTTACCCCGCCCGAACCCTGCTGCGACATCCATTTGATAAAACTCATGTCATGCGTTTCTTGCTCCTGTCTCTCTTTCTCTCTTTCTGTCCAGTGAGTATCATATTCTCCAAGTCCTCTTTCCTCAGTTCCAGAAACTTCAGCAGTCTTTGCTTGATGTTAAGTGTCAGTTTCGTTTCCAATTTCATCTTTGTCGTTGTTCACATGTTCGTTTCATGGTATCCTCAGCATCCTTCTGTAGAACCAAATTTCGGTTGCTTCAATTCTTTCCGTCGTCTTTGATGAGATTGTTCAGTATTCGCTACCATATTGATGAGAAAGATCACATAAAAATCTAGCGAAATTTTCCTGTCTCTTAATACTCTACTTAAGTTCTTGGATGCATCCTTGGTCATGCCAGGACGCTTTCGGATTTGTGTTGCACTGACGGTCCTCTGTTAGAACACGTCCCATATATTTCTGTTTCTGCTGGATTTTAGTATCCCCGACCTGTAGTTGGCATTTTGTGTTCCTCTTTTGACTGATGACCATGCATTCAGTTTTCTTGTAGTCCTTTCTTTCTGCTTTCTTTAACTACCTCTTGTAGGTCTTAGTTTATCACCGCATATTTTCTCTGACTATTTATCCTACATTCATTTGGTGTTCGTTGAATCCTGTCACCATCCGATGATTCCAAGATCTTGATCCTCGTCGAAATTGAACGTGGGATGCTAAGTTTAAGAATATAGTAAGTCGGTACACAAATGGGTAGACAATTTCAAATGGAACATACAAGAGGGTCATGAATCTGCTAAGGTTCGTTTTCTCTAAATAAATCTTCTTGTGACATGAGTGCATTGAATACTGCTGCCAAAGCTGGTCGGGTGCTCCTGACATCCACCTACGTGTCCTTGACCAAATCTAACGGAGAATCTGTAATGTGATCGATCCCGACTTGGCAGCTCAGATACAGTCACTTTCTTACCGGCGCAATGTGGCTTCCCTATGTCTCTTCTACAAATAATTTCACGGCTTCTGCTCCGATGAACTTAGCTCCCTGGTGACCCCTATATATGAATTTACTTGAGCCACAAGATTTACACCCTTTTACAGCGAAACCAATAAAATGTAAACGCAAATTCTACTCCAACAGGTTCTTTTTTCGCACTACCCATCTGTGGAATTCTCTTCCGTTTATTTGATTCCTTGACAGCTACACACTCCAAGAATTTAAATGTAAAGTCAATAGTCATCTTCTTTCTCACTAACCTGCATCCTCTCTCTCATGCTCTTTCTCATCAGTATTCTCATCCTTCTCTTACCCACTTCCTGACAATCCCTATAACTCGTCGCTTTCAGTCAGTGAGTCAGTTAATTGCCATACGTGTATGGGTGATCCTGTCTTGTTCGATCTATGACTTACCAGACAGAAGATTTTTCCGCAGAAGGTTGCCATTAGTTTCTGCAATATATTCTCATAACTTTCCTCCTATGTAAAATCTGCACAACAGCTTGAGGCGATATAATTATAAAAAAATTGTTTCGGAAATAAAATGAAGATATCTCCTGTTAGTTTCTTTATTCTTTCGATTTCGGATTCTTCATTCTCTTAGAATGACTGCCAACCTAGTCTCAAGGGCCTGGTCTGTCCTGCTATTCAATCCACAGAGGGCCAATAGATAGATAGATAGATAGATAGATAGATAGATAGATAGATAGATAGATACACAGAGATAGATAGATAGATAGATAGATAGATAGATAGATAGATAGATAGATAGATAGATAGATAACACACTTAGATAGATAGATAGATAGATAGATAGATAGATAGATAGATATAACACACTTAGATAACACACTTAGATAGATAGATAAATAGATAGATAGATAGATAACACACTTAGATAGATAGATAGATAGATAGACAGACAACACACTTAGATAGATAGATAGATAGATAGATAGATAGATAGATAGATAACACACTTAGATAAGACACTTAGATAGATAGATAGATAGATAGATAGATAGATAGATAGACTTAGATAGATAGATAGATAGATAGATAGATAGATAGATAGATAGATAACACAGATAGATAGATAGATAGATAGATAGATAGATAGATAGATAGATAGATAACACACTTAGATAACACACTTAGATAGATAGATAGATAGATAGATAGATAGATAGATAACACACTTAGATAGATAGATAGATAGATAGATAGATAGATAACACACTTAGATAGATAGATAGATAGATAGATAGATAGATAGATAGATAGATAGATAACACACTTAGATAGATAACACACTTAGATAGATAGATAGATAGATAGATAGATAGATAGATAGATAGATAGATAGATAGATACCGAGCAGTATCTGTTAGATAAGTCGACCATCTTTATCAAACAAACTATTAAGCAACCCCAGTAACTTAATCACTGTCTAGGGCTTTCGATATAACCTGCCGCCGTATATCGACTGCTGGTGGTAATCCCCCATGGGTTTTTTAAACACCGACCGATTATAAATACCTTGTGTATACTAATTATTGCTAGACGATTTTTTTCTATTCTTTCGAGCCTCTAAAATGAAAAGTAGCCTCATGAAAATTTAAAATCACTTGCCCCAGTTTAAAACAAACAATGGTTGTTTTGAAAACCTCTAGACATCTGAGAAGATGATTAAAAGAAAGCCATTAGACAGAAGTTGTCGTTATTCAAATTCACTGGAGCGCTTGTGCCTGCGTAAATAGAGATTGATTTTAAACATGAATGTCCACACATAAACACTAATTATGGCAACAGACTTGTCAAACACGCATATTCATTGATGAAGTGGCACAGAGAGAGAAAGAAAGAGAAATCTACAAAGCGTTCAGGACAACCAAAAGACATTTATCAGCATAAGGCAAATATTCTTGAATAATACCAAAATTCCGTATAGCAGTCCAAGAAAGGAAAGAATCCAAACCTATAAGCTATTATTATAAAAAATATACAGCTCAAATTAAATAAAATTCCTTACATCAGAAGATGTGAGTTGTGGTTCAGTAGATATCGGCCCAAAATGAGAAACCAGAGTACCGAGTTCAAATTCTAGCTAAATTCGTCGCGTTTACTTACGCGAATATAACCCTGGGAACCGTATGAATCCGTCACCTCCCTCCAGCTATGGGTTAAAAAGTAGGACAGATTGGTTTCCTTAGCCTTGTTTGGCAAACAGTCTATGTCAAAAAAGTAATGTCAACTTTCTAGTCAGTCGTGTTTCTTTCGAGACATGATCGCCCCAACGTGTATGACGCTTAACTGGCAGTATTTTTTCCCCAGGATACATTAATTCGACTATTTTTTTGTTACTGTTTACTGTCACAACACCATGAAATACCGTTTCTCGTACAATCACTGAAGTTAAGCAACGTCGAACCAGCTCCTTCGAGATGGGAGACTATTTTAAAATACCAGATCCTACAAGCTTGGATATGCGAGTGGCAAAATCGATAATGGCTTGGAATATATATATATATATATATATATATATATATATATATATCCGAGTGAGTATAGAACAAGGAGAGAAAAGAAAAGTTTTTTTCCCGTCCAAAACATTAATTTAAAACAGTGCTCGATATATGATGTATAGAGCTGTGAAGTCTAACGGTCAAAACGAAAGACACATTCACTTAATTATCAATAACCCCAACCAACCCTACAACAACAACGAACCAAATATAAACAAAGGATGATTCCAAACTCTTACTCTTTCCGTCTCTCGATGATATGTTGGACTCCCAACATTGAAACAAACATATGATTGTAGAGAAGAGGACATATATAGAAAAGATTATGTACATGTTCTAAAACATAATTTATAATATATATATATATATATATATATATATATATATATATATATATCGCACATGGAGTGCTGGTATTAATAAAACAGTGCTCAATGTGATGTAACAGAGCTATTCAGTATATATTAATAAATATATACATATTATCCCTTGCCTATACCACGATTCGGGTTTTCACGCAAAACTCAATCTTCTCTACTCAGCACCTGACCTGAAGATTGCGACATGCATATATATATATATATATATATATATATTGTGTGTATTTTGGCAGCATTTTTTCATTAATGCAGGTTTCATTGAATAATATAGACAAGTTTTGTCTATTAATTTTGTGTAGGATCCGTTCATACCGTCTGATATACTTGATGGTGATGTCGTTAAAAGACAACAAAAAATCACAGTATTTGTTGAATTTTTTATCAGGTCAAAGCTTTCGGCTCACATAAGCCATTATCAAAGAGTAAATAATAACACACAGTAAACATAGAACATTTAAGCTATTAACAATAAAGATAATTGAATTGAAAATATAAGTCCATCCCTACCGTGGCGGATGGCCGAAGACAGTGACAAATTGTGGTCCCTGGTCTGATTACAGACATTTGAGTACGTTGTTGGAAATATCGAAATTGATTGTATTCAAACCAGGTTTAAACTGTTTAATGTAGAGTGCTTCGAGGATTTTTAATTTCTGCTTATTATTTTCTTGTTTGAGTATGTACGTGTTATCAACAAGCGTTTGTCTCAGAAGTGTGCGTTGATAACCGTGTTGTTCTAAATGACGGAATATATTTGAATTTTTATTTAAGTGCAACGTCAGACGCCGTGAGAGCTACACAAAATTAATAGACAAAACTTGTCTATATTATTCAATGAAACCTGCATTAATATATATATATATATACGAGTAGATTTTCAGAGTTTTTGTTGTTGAACTGTATATTTATTTACATCTACTGACCTGAATAATCGAGCAATCTTCTTTGCAAAATATGCTTCCTCTGACATATTTTCGGAACAATATTACTCGATTATACAAACAGAGCTCTGCTCAAATACAAAACTCCATTAAAAATAACGCTTAAACAAACAAATTTAAAATATTTCGGACTTAATCCATTTCGTAAAATTTCGTAAATACCCACCAAGCACGCATTTATATATATATATGACATTATGATTAAATTTTAGTTCAATTTAAAATTAACTTAATTTACAATTCGACACGGAAATATCGCTTTCATCTCGCAATGTTCGACTTTGGTGAAAATGATTTACATTTGAATGCAGTAAACAATATATATATATATAAATGCAAAGTCAATACTCATCTACTAACCACTGGACTCTAGCTCTCTCCCCTCCCCTGTATAACCTTCCCTTTCTCTTCACCTATGTATCTGTCATCGCACCTGCTTTCTCAGCTTTCTATTGTTCCTTTCTAACTAGTTTGTACTCCTCACTCTTTTCTAATTAATCTTTTTACATTTATGTAACCCCCTGCACATCAGTGGCGTTTCCGCCTTGCTCGGGGTGAAATGATTAAATATATATATATATAATATATATATTGCTGTTGCTTTATCACACGTGACTCGTATCTGACCAATGAAACCATCTTGGATTTTTAAATCATTCGCCTTTGAAGAATCTCTGAAGAAGCTTGTTAAAAGTTAAACATGTTAGATTTGTGAAACTTGTTCTTTATATATATATATATATATATATATATATATATATATATATATATATATATATATAAAAGACAGGATGAAGTCAAAAATAAAGGAAAAAAGGAAAAGTACAAGTTCGACAATATAACAGTCCTTAATTATTTTAAATCTCAAAATTAGTTTAAATTAATCTTTGTCCTGTATTTCACGCATTACAAAGCTCAAGTGTCCTTCAGAGTAGAAGTACAACGTAAAATGAAGAATTATGAAGAGAATATGATTAGGATATGCAGAATAGATACTGGCTGATCCATAACTTGAAGATGATAAAATCGTAGTTATCTGGAGAAGCAGAATGCTTTTGGCGTTGGTAAATAAATAAATAAATAAATAAAATAAAACAAAATAAAATAACGAAAATATGGAAAGAGTACCAAGTGGCGAGTGACGTTTAATCTTTCGAAGATGTACTGTATAATGACAAATAATTCGTCTTATACAAATCCTGCTACCTCTGTATTTCCTTCTCGCTATCTCTCTCTCTCTTTCTCTCTCTCTCTCTCTCTCTCTCTCTATATATATATATATATATATATATATATATGTGTGTCTGTGTGTGTGTGTGTATGTGTGTGTGTATTTAGGCAGCATGTCTATATTCAAATATTTCATTGAATAATATTATGTCGATTTATTTTTATAATAATCCTTTATAATTTTCTAATGAATTAGTTGGTGTTAAGATGGAATTCATCAAGGAAGGCGCCATAGATTTTTCCTACCCAAGTACTTTTGATCTTCTTCAAGACCGTCCTCAGGGTCGAATTACATGCATAAAGTTATTGTGACTCTAACCTTTGTGATAATGATTTTAAAGAACACATGTTTACACGTTCTTTGTTATAATTATCATAGAATTTTAAATTTATCCATTTTAAACTCTGAAATCTATTGCAAAACAAGTGTCGCAATAAAAAGAAGCTAAGCAGAAATTGGTAGAAATGCAAAATGGACTTAAATGTTTGTTAAATGCTCTTCAAAGTGGTTGTTTCACTCGTAATAAAGTGTTCGTTGGTTGCTTTTGGTACGAAAATGTTTGTTTATTTTCGGAGGAGATCGAAAATACTTGAGTAAGAAAAATCTATGGCTAATTCTATCTTAAAATAAAGAAACCGATTCTTTATTTGTGAAATAGAAAAGATTGGCATCTGTTTACATGGACGCGGGTGTCTCTTGATGCTCTATCCTACGCCCTACGCTGTTCCTGATATTAATTAACGATCTTCCTTAAGTAATCACTTCCGAAGTAGGCATCTATGCAGACGACACCACCATTTACTCCAGTCTCAATAGAAAATCTACCGATTATGTGGTATGGCGGTTTCTAGTTTTGGAAGCCTGGATTGGTAGAAAGAATGAAGTCGTATAGCCCAAGTTAGTCAGTCAGTTAAGTGCTATACGTGATACACGCTTGGGCGATCATGTCTAGAAAGAGACTGGGCAGATGATTATCCCACAGTAGGTTGCCATTACTTTCTGCGGTAGACTGGTTGCCATTCAAGGCTATAGAACCCAATCTGTCCTGTTATTTAGCCCATAACTGGAAGGAAGAGACGGATTAATACCTTTCCCAAGGGTATTTGTGCGTAAGTGAATGCGAGGATTTCAACTTGAATTCGAACTCGGCTCCCTGATTTGTCGTTCCGAGCCGATATATACTGCACCACAACGCACAACTCCCAAGTAAAAAATAAAAATGAAATATAAATGAATAGATAAATAAATAAATAAAATAACAAAAATATGGAAAGAGTACTAAGAACTAGTGACATTTCATCTTTTGGATGCTGCTCTTGAAATGGACCTCCAGTCAATGGTTAACTGGAGCAAGAAATGGCTTGTAAATTTTAATGCCTAATGACCACCATGGCTACACTTTTCAGCTGACCTAAAGTGGAACGACTACTTCAAATCTACTACTGCATCTACTGCTAGGAATGTTAGGTCACTGTGGAAGATTATTTTGGTCAGAATCCATCTTGCTCATTTGTAAATCTACCATCCATCTATGCATTGAATTCTTGATAAAATCCAAAGAAGAATCTGCAATATAATCGATCCTGACTTGGCATCTCGACTTCAGTTACCTTCCCACCGACGTGATGTGGCTTCACTCTGTCTTTTTCTACAAACATTTTCATGACAACTGCTCTGACAAGCCTTTTTCTCTGGTGCGCCAACCACGTGAATTTAAGCGTGCCACTTGATTGGCATCTACGTTCCACCCTTTTATCGTCTAAATATTTGAATGTAACAGAGACTTCTACTCCTACAGTTTCTTTTCTCTCACTTCCTGCATGGGGATTTCCTTTCCTGATAGCTACAATCTCCAAAAGTGTAAATGAAATGTCAATTGCCATCTTCTATATACTTGAATCTCGTTCATCTTTCATTCTTTCATTTAATAACCTCTGTACCCAGTCATTTCTCTTACTGTAGCCCCACTGCGCACTGGTGACGGTCCCACCTTGCTTGGGGTGAAAGGATTAAAAACCAGATAAATAGACATAATATATCTATATTATTCATGGATGTTTGAATATGCAGAGTTCAATGAAGTGATTGTCCTCTAAATTAAACAAAAATAAAAATAATACTGACAACTTATTTAAATAGATATATTTACATAGAACCAGAGAAAAGAATTAGTGTCAAAATTGCAATATGAGCTCTGGTAAAAAATATACTAGAGAAAAACATTAACATCAAAACTTATTAGAGAAAACCATTAACATAAAAATTGCAATATGAACTCTGGTAAAAAAGGATTACAGAACATTAGGTTTATAAATCCCCAAAATTCAGTTCAGTACACATGGGCCAGTAGATATAGACGTTGGTTAGTTCCTGTGACTTGACCTAAAGAGTTGTGAGTTCAATACCAGGCTACAGCAGTGGTGAACAGGGTTAGAGAGAGAAATAACTCATGACTTCCAGAAGTGGCAGAAAGGAAACGAATTCATATACCCCAGTGATTGCAATAAAAGGTTTGGTTCGAAATTCTTAGCACCTGAAGAAGGCCGGCGCGTACAACGGACTTGAGATACCTATTTTCCTGAAAGTCAAAACGTTGACTTTCTACATTCAGTCAGTTAAGTGCCATACGTGATACACGCTTTGAACGATCAGGCCTCGAAGAGACATGACTGACTGGACAGAAGATTATCCCACAGTAGTTTGCCATTGCTTTCTGCGGTAGACTGGTTGCCAGCCAAGGCAACAGAACCCAATCTGTCCGATTATTTAATCCATAACTGGAGGGAAGAGACGGATTAATACTTTTCTTGGGGGTATTTGTGCGTAATGAAATGCAAGGAATTCAATGCAACCTATTTTTAAAAAAAAAACATATTTTCCTGAAAATCAAAGTGTTGACTTTCCACATTACTTCAAACAAAATGTTAGGAAGGAAGTCCCCATCAATACTTCTCAAGAGTAATAACAGCTAGTTGAAAAATCTGTTTTCCTGAAAATTGTTTTAAGACTAATTTATAAATTTGAATCGGAAGCACTACTGAATAATAAAGCAATGAATGCCAAATGTTTCCTTCTATAGAAACGGCTAATATTAGCATTACAATTACGATAAGACATAAGTAAAAAATATATCTCGATAGTCATGTCATTTGTAAGAGTTCGATCTTGTATATAAATAATATTGTAGAGGCGTATCAACACAAATTTCTTATTTATGTTTCTTTTATCGATTGAGCGCACTGTCAAAGGGTGAAGAGGCCATTATTCAGATTAATGTACTTTGTTGCTTTGTCTTCTGTCAGAAGACAAACAAATTAACTCCAAATAAAACGCGAGATCTCAATGTTTCTCATCTCAATTCTGTTGATCATTAATAAAGAATTTCTTCTTTTTTTTCTTTCAGTTTATTCTTTTGGCTTCACTTAGATCATGACTATAGAATAATGCATAAAAAACGTAGAAAAAGACGATTGTAGTGAAATTACGGGAAAACAAGCAAAGAAATAATGGCAGTAAAACACAAGGGACTACTTCGAGTGAAAGAGAATGAAAAAGACTTTAGAAGGTTTGGTCTGTTTTGTGTTAAGGTATTGTTGTAGAGGAATATCCTATCCTATCCCGTAATGGATATGGTCTAATCTATAAAAGACTGTGACTGGGGCATACGTCAGCATACGTCACTCGCCTGACGACGCTATGACACTGTCAGCACTCTGTCTTCGGGTAGAGGGCGCTCTCTGCTTCCGAGAGAAATAGACAGAGATTTTTTGGACCGGCTATATGGCCGGGATTACCCACTATAAAATGACCATGTGTCACATCTGGCCTTGCGTGGGATGGCTAGTAAATACCATACGTCACTAGACTGACGAGTCTATGGCACTGTCAGCACTCTGCCTCCGAGCAGAGAGCACTAACCCAGTCGTGGTTCCGCCGAAGGGTAGAATCACGACTGGGAAAAAATAGACAGACATTTTTTGGCCTGGCTATATGGCCGGGAACACCCACAATAAAAAGACCTTGTGTCGCATCTAACCTTACTTGGGAAGGTTGTTAAATACCGCATACGTCACTAGACGGGCAACGCTCGCAGTTGACGGCTCTGCGCACTGTCAAGCCCTCTGCCTCCGGGCGGAGAGCAGTGACCCAATCGTGGAGGGTGGAGTCAAGACTGGGGTAAATTAGACAGAAATTTTTGGCCTGACTATATGGCTCGGGGGATTCCACTTTAAAAAGGCCCTGTGCCGTATTTTGTCTTGAGTGGGAAGGCGAATAAATATTCATACGTCACTAGACGGACGCATACGTCATAGGGGGAATTTCTACTTGATCGTGATTCCTGTTACTCCTCGTTGATTGTTTTTGTACGTTTATTGGTTTATTGTACTGTTGTATAATAAATCTCTTCTAATCTATCTTCAGTGTTAAGTATTAGTCTTACACTATTCTTTTCTCTGATATTCTTTCCCGGGATATATCAAGTATATAACCCCTAAAAGATTATTTGATGCCCACAACATTTTAAGGATCGGTTCGAATGAATAGAATATGTGTTCTTGGTAATAAACCAGATTATAGCGCAGGATTCATTGACGTATTTTTCTGAAGAGGTTTTCTCTCAAGAGACAAAAGTATTCTTGGTGATTTTTGTATTCAAAAGAAATTGTAGGGAGTTTTAATATTAAAAAAACTATTTTAATACTTTCACAGTATTTTGAAACCATTTTTGTGTTTATTTTTTTATAATCATTTCACCCCAAGAAAGGCGAGAGAGCCGCTGTTGCGCATGCAGTTACAGTGATAATAAAAACAAAGTACAGCGAATGTTGAAAAAGGGAAATAGAAAAAGGAAAATAAGTAGATGAAAGATAGGAACTGATGTTGCATTTTGGATATCGCAACAATCTGAAAAGCAAGCAAACGGGGAGGGTTTGACAAACGGAAAGTGCGAAAAAAGAAACAATTAGATTAGAAGAGAAGATTACATTTAACTATTTCAATGGTAAAGGGGTAAGAGTTTTATGTAGTCAGTCAGTTAAGTACTAAACAGGATACACGCTTTGGGCAATTATGTCTTGAAAGAGACATGACTGGCTGGGCAGAATCCCGCGGTAAGTTGCTATTGCTTTCTGCGGTAGACTGGTTGCCAGCCAAGGCTATAGAACTAAATCTATCCTATTATTTAACCCATAACTGGATGGAATAAACGGATTAATACCTTTCCCAAGGGTATTTGTGCGAAAGTGAATGCAAGAAATTCACCTGGAATTCGAACCCGGCACTCGGATTTGTCGTTCCGAGTCGATATCCACTGCACCATAAGGCTCATCCTATTTATCTAGTACCACGCGTAAATACATGTGGCCCCAGGAAAAAAAAAACTCGTCAGAGCAGTCGCCATAAAAATACATGTAGAAAAGAGAGAGGGAAGCCACATCGCATCGAGGAAGAAAGTGACTGATTGCAGACAGATTGCCAAATCAGGATCGATTATATCCTCCTCTGGATTGTGTCGCAAAGGAGCAACCGACCAGATATTATAATGCTATAAATAGGGTTAACTGTTTGCCAATAGTTGGAACCTTAACAGGTGTTGAAAAACTGCTATCAAATGGTGATTCAAAGATACGCAAAGGCTTCCGGTCAGAGTCCTTGCTGCCGGATGTAGTTTATTGTCAATACCAAGGATGAGACTGTAAAAGGAATCGAAAACGCAATCCTAAACAGGGGACAAGAGAAAAACATCTACACCATATCGAAAGGCATAGACACAGAAACAGTCACACATATATATATATACATATATTTTTTCTAAACATATACTATTAAATATAAGAGACAATGAATGTCTATTATGTTTAATTATGAGCCGTTCTAAGCGTCGTATTTTGGCTTTAATTTCAGTTGAAAATAAAAACAAAAATTCTCCAACATTTGGATAATTTTTTATTAAATTTATATCAACACAAAATAAAATCGTCGGCGATGTTATTGTGTTACCGTCTTAATAACCTCACTGAAGATGTTTCATGTGAGCCGAAAGCTTAGAAACAAATTAATAACTTTGTAACTTGTTCCTCTTTCTCATCACTCACCTCTTGCTTGGGTGAAATGATTATAAAAAAAAGATAGATAGATAGATAGATAGATAGATAGATAGATAGATAGATAGATAGATAGATAGATATGAAACAGTAAACAATCACTGAAGCAAGAAACCAGGTTTTCATGCTGCCATTCTTATGGCTAGAAATATCTTGGGCTGACGAATTCTATGAAACCAAAATCAGTCTCACAATCATCTCTCTGTGCGCCCTCTCAGCAACCATTATTATGTAGATTAGATTAGATGCTGTATAACCCTCAAGTTCTTAATTTATTACAAAATTCACCGAAATGAATGACCCACTTTTCGCTTTCCTTGAGGGTTCCAGTCAAGAGCCTGTCTAGTGATGTTGGATGTAGGCTTCCGTAAAGTGTGACCAATCCAATTCCAATTTCTCTTCTTGACCTCAATCCCCACTGGGGTTTGGTTTGTTCATAATTGTTCATTGGAGATATTCTCTGGCCATCTGATGTTGAGAATGTTTCTGAGACATCTGTTGGTAAATGTCTGAAGTTTGTGGGTGATGGTCTTGGTCACCCTCCACGTTTCTGAGCCATAAAGTAGGACCGACTTCACATTAGTGTTAAAAATCCAGATCTTGTTTGCAGAGTGATAGGGCTGTTATTCTTCAGATAGATCTGCCAGTGTTGAAGGCATATCTGGCTTTGTTTATTCGGCACTTCGTATCTTCATCCGTTCCCCCATCCTTAGTGACGACACTGCCCAGGTAAACAAACTTGTCAACTTCTTTTATGCTCTCCTGGAATAGTTGCATTGGATCTTTCTGTTTGTTGTTCACCCTCATGACCTCGGTCTTCCCAATGTTGATCTGGAGCCCAGTCTTTCTTGCCTCCTCTGCCACACGACATAGCTTCTCTTGCGCATCTTGGTGCCTGTGGGAAAGCAGACTGATGTCGTCTACGAAGTCCAGGTCCTCCAGCTGTCTTATATGTATAACCCGGTAATTTGAAAACACAAAAAGAATCGCTTGAAGAAGTAAAAATAGGATTCCGATACATGGAGCATTCTGTGTCGTAAAAATGTTTTTATTAATTACATTAAAATAAAAATAATATTTTCCTCTAATTTTTGTATTGCACACTGCAAAACAGAAGTTAAGAAACTGATTTTTTTATTGTCTTTTTTCACATTATTGTGTAATCATATCGCCCTAATCAAGGCGGTTTACTGCCACTAGTGTGCAGGGGGTTACATAGGAAGAACGTTATGAGAAAAAGTGACAGGTTATAGGGGGTGCCAGGAAGAGGGTAAGTGGACGGAGAAAAAAGCATGAGAGATAGGATGCAAGTCAGTGAGATAGGAGAGGACTATTGACCTAACATTTAAATTCTTGGATATGTCGGGGAAGCAAGTATACAGAAGGTAATTCCACATGCGTGAAGTGCGAGAAAAGAAGCTGTTAGTGTTGATCAATCTTCAATCAATCTTTTTTTTTTTTAACGACCTATCAATCTTTATGAGATCATTTAAGGTCAAACAAATGTTGTTTTTTTGTGGGGATAAAGTTGAATTGCTTTCAATTTTTTTTCTTGCAGTGCAAGATTCATTGGGATTGTTTTTTTTAAAAAAAGGCAGGGTCCCCTAGTCCCACTCTTGTTATTTAACCAATAACAGGAGGAAAGGGACAGATTAATATCTTTCCCAAGGGTACCAGTGCTTAAGTGAATGCACTGGAATTCGAACTCGGCTCACTGATTTCTCTTTCCGTGCCGATATCCACTGCACCACAACGCACATCCGTCACTAGACGATTACAGCACCTGGTATTCCCAAGTGGTCACCCATCTAAGTACTGACCAGTGTCAACGTTGCTTAACTTCGGTGATCGAGCGAGAACCGGTGTATTCAACGTGATAGGCCGTAAGCTGTTAGTGCAGAAGTTGTGGTTACATTTTATCGGTTTCGCTGTAAAAGGGTGGTATCTAGTTGCCAGCACGTTAGCTCGAGTAAACTCATACATAGCAGGCACCTGTGAGACAAGTTCATCAGAAAAGAAGACGTAAAAATACTTGTAGAAGTGACACAGGGAAGCCGTATTACGCCGGTGAGTAAGTCACTGCATCTGAACTGCCTTTCGATTTTCTGCTTTCCCGATAACTACAATCTTAGAAAATTAAAATGCAACGTCAATCACCATCTTCTCTCTTCTTGAACATTGCTTCTTTATTTTCATTCCTTCAATCTCACGCCCACCTAAATTTTACCATAAAACGTCGTACAAATAAGAATAAATATTCTCGTTTTACGCTTCGGCCTTCTTCAGGTGATAAGAATTTCGAATCGAACCCTTTACATTCAAAGCGTACAACGGCCAAAACGTCGTACAAATGGCAACGAAGATGAAGACAATAGTCCGAATAATGCCAATACTGTAAATACTACCTCATCTCAAAAATATAGACACATGTTTATATTTCTTTATTTTTGTACATTTGAAGTATTTCAAATGGTTAAAAGTTATTTACATTCTCATCCCTTGCGTAGTAATGCCTTTATTGGAAGTCATGTGTTATTTCCCTCTAATGCTGCAAGTTCATCACTGCTGTAGCCTGGTATTGAACTAACAACTCTTTGGGTCAAGTCATAGGAACTAACCAACGTCTATATTCTTTAAGAACAACTGAATTCTTAGGTGTTATAAACCTAATGTCCAGTAACTATTTTTTGTTTTAATAAACACCAGTTTATTATTTTTTATTATTTTTATTATTTTATTATATTATATTATTATTATTTTTATTATTTTTATTATTTTATTATATTTTATTATATTTTATTATTTTATTATTTTTTATTATTTTTATTATTATTATTATTTTTATTATTTTTATTATCTTTATTATTTTATTATATTTTATTATATTTTATTATTTTATTATTTTTTATTATTTTTATTATTTTATTATATTATATTATTATTATTTTTATTATTTTTATTATTTTTATTATTTTATTATATTTTATTATATTTTATTATTTTATTATTTTTATTATTTTTATTATTTTATTATATTTTATTATATTTTATTATTTTATTATTTTTTATTATTTTTATTATTTTATTATATTATATTATTATTATTTTTATTATTTTTATTATTTTTATTATTTTATTATATTTTATTATATTTTATTATTTTATTATTTTTATTATTTTTATTATTTTTTATCTATTTTTTGTTTTAATAAACACCAGTACACATGAGAGAAATATTAGGAAATTTATAACTATTTTTTTCAAAGCCCTTTTTTTTTGTTCATGGAATTTCTGCGGATACTTTTTTCAGTAGATACGTTTAACCATAGAAGATGGATGGTTTGATTTAGGGTAGATATATATCGAGGATTGCTATTAGATTTTTCTAGGGTTGGGATATATTATTCATTAATCCTAAAGTTATATCTAGGTCTAACGGGACACCAGCCCGGCTGCTGCTTTCTATGTCCTGTTTCCCCGGTGGGATGAATGCAGGGTATTCAACTGGAATTCGAACTCGGCTCACTGATTTCTCTTTCCGACCTATCAATCTTTATCATTGGACCGTTCAGAAGAGCCTGAAAACCGCTATTTGAATAAAAAATTCACAACGTGGCGAATAAGTTAACTATTTTCCCATAACTAGGACCCTAACAGGTGCTACCACCCAAGATTATAAACTTTACTTAATGAGCCTGTCCATTAATCATTCCGGGACAATATTACCTAATTAATTAATAACGCAACCCCAGAAATAATTATTTAAAGAAAAAAACTTATCTCTGGCGTTACTCCGGTATCTCTGTCATCCAACTAATTAATACCTTCATTTCAGTCATTTAGAAGTGTTAATTAATCGATTTACCTAGAATGTCTCTCTCTCTCTCTCTCTCTCTCTCTCTCTCTCTCTCTCTCTCTCATAGGTAATTTCTGTTGTTCTTTTGGTACTAATAGTTACTTTTAGATCTAGGCTCTTGAACACGGTATGTGTACGTTTCTTATCAATTTTAAAATTAGTGGATTTCTTAACTACCATAAGGCCATTGTCAGTATAGAATCCGATATCTTCAAATGTACATTTCTAGGAATGTGACTAGTGACTAGTTTTATGAGGTCCGTGGATTCTGCTGAGTCAGGTGACCCCATTGGTGAATTTACTGAATTTACTGAATAAACTTTGTTCTTTAGTACTTCAAGATATTTTTATGTAATTTTGGCAAATATATCTGTTAAAATTAGATGCTAGTGTTATTTTGGTCTTTAGGGAATGCAACGAATTCAACTGGAATTTTAACTCGGAATCAAACTTACTAGGTAGATTATGCGTTATTGTCATGTACTTCTTTCCTTAAATCTGGGTCCTGAGTATGATTGTAAACTGCATCCGGCAGCAAGGCTTCTGATTTCGAGGTTGTGAGGAGCATAGAACCTCCTCTTAATTGCTGTTGTTCTCAGGTTCACCATGGTAGCACCTGTTAGGGTCCTAGCTATGGGAAAATAGTTAACACGCCAAACTGGGGTCAAAATGCTATGAAAGTATAAAAACAAACTTTTATGAAATATATTCATAAACATTTTTGAAGGAATAATATTACCAACAAAACGTTTTTGAAGGAAAATTTTTACCAGTAAAAGTATGTTTTTGAAAGAAGAATGTTACTAACAAAAATACGTTTTTGAAGGAAAAATGTTACCAACAAAAATACGTTTTTTAAAGGAAAAATGTTACCAACAAAAATACGTTTTTTAA
The DNA here is from genome assembly GCA_037127315.1 of Ascarosepion bandense. NCBI lineage: Eukaryota > Metazoa > Mollusca > Cephalopoda > Sepiida > Sepiidae > Ascarosepion > Ascarosepion bandense. Next base: position 1,632,422 of record JBBBDQ010000410.1, on the reverse strand, counting down.
AGGAAAAATGTTACCAACAAAAATACGTTTTTGAAGGAACTAATGCTTCCGCAATAAATGACCCCATGGTGATGATATGCCGTAAAACAAACCAAACCATACCTTAAATCTGACCACTTTTTTCATTATTATACAAAAATGTACAGCTATTTTTTCCTAATGCGTCCATTTCAAATTTTTTTAAAAATATTTAAATAGAACTGGCTTACTTTGGTAATTTCGTATCGCGAAATTAGTGTGGCACTTCTTTGTGAACATCCAACTGAGATCTATGGAAAATACATTGGGAGTTGTCTACCAACGGACTAGCTATATAATATATATAAGCTAGACTTCATATCGAAGCTCATGGCTTATTTTTTTTATTACCATAAGAGTAAAAAGTTTACAAAGCTTTAAACTGAATCACGGCTTGAAATTGTCAATTGACGTGCAAAATCCAAAGTATAATATTCTCCGTGCAATAATATCATAAGTTAATTCTAATATTAATCTTTTGAAGTGGTTCTACATGCATACAGGACGCAATATCCCAGAGGATATGATTCCTTTTCACGTCAAATTGGTTGGACAGTAAAAGAAAAAAAACTTACTGGAATATGTCAACTTTGGCTAACGGACACGTACATAAAAAGTAATAATAGATAGATAGATAGATAGATAGATAGATAGATAGATAGATAGATAGATAGATAGATAGAAAGAAATTAAAGATAGATAGATAGATAGATAGATAGATAGATAGATAGATAGATAAGAAGAAAGAAATTAAAGAAAGAATAGATAGATAGATAGATAGATAGATAGATAGATAGATAGATAGATAGATAGATGAAGTGGTTATTTGCACAGAAAATGCGATTGCTGTGTAGAATTCAATGTTCAGTCGAGGTTCCTGCGTTCGCTTTCCTTTGAATATCCTTGGGAAAGGTGCAAATCCAACAGTTGCGCCCACTCTCGTTGTAGAGTAATAGAAGAACAGACTACTCACTCTATCTTTTAGCTGGTAACGTGCCTAGAAGAAGGAAAACTATGAATTCGAAACTGATTTGTCTGCAGGGCTAGCAACTCCACCACGAGAATAAAATAATTGCTGCATGAACCACGTATGCAATACTCTATTTCTAAGTGGATATAACCACACATGCACACACACATGCACACACACATAGACAAACACACACGCACAAATAGATAGATAGATAGATAGATAGATAGATAGATAGATAGATAATCTGAAATCATATCATAAATACACATTTACATACATATATAAATGCATTATATTTTCACCTATATATGTTTACACAAAACACACACACACATACATATATATATATAGAGAGAGAGAGAGCTATATACATGATGATGAGATATACAAATTTAAATATGAATATATATTTTAAATAGATAGATATGAACAGACTAAAATATAGATAGAATAAGAATAATATAGATAGATAGATAGATAGATAGATAGATAGATAGATAGATAGATAGATAGACAGACAGACGTTGAATAGGATGAGATAGATAGATAGATAGATAGATAGATAGATAGATAGATAGACGTTGAATAGGATGAGATTGATAGATAGATAGATAGATAGATAGATAGATAGATAGATCGATCGATCGATCGATAGATAGATAGATAGATAGATAGATAGATAGATAGATAGATAGATAGATAGATAAACGTCGAATAGGCTGAGATAGATAGATAGATAGATAGATAGATAGATAGATAATGTAAAACTGAAAATAACACTGATATTTCATTTTAACAGATATATTTGCTAAAATTACGCAAAATATCTTGAAAAATTAAAGAGTAAATTTATTCAATAATATAACGATTAGCTTCAACCACGATCTCCTTGTTTAGATTGGGGAATACTGCCATAATACTTGCCTTCTGTTACAAGGAGTTTCGTTGGACTCTCGCTCAACTGTACCTCACAAGTAATAATCAAAGGGGGTTACAGTCTAAGGGGTTAGGTGACCAGGTATTAGGGATGATATAGTAGCAGCTGTTGGCTGCTGTGTCGCATGGTGCAGAGTCTTCTAGCAGCCATCCTCTAGTTCCAAGGCAGTATTACCCTCCCACCACCAAGGCATGTGATGTAGGCCACCATGTTGAAGCCCTCACTAACGAATTCGGGAGTTCTTTTCATATCAGAACGACCAGGATGAGTTTTCGCACTCTCCGAGATTTGACACCCAATCACTTTGAAATGTTGATATCGGAGGTTTCTTGCGAATGCCAATCAATACAACATGCTGTTTCCGAATTTCTGACAGAGTAAATTGCGTCATGTTGCTTTTTTTCTCGCATATGGTGCCCCATTGACCTTTCTGTGCAGTGAAGCAAATTAAAAACAGATATCGCACATATCTATATCTATATATATAAATATATAGAATTATTATTTTATAATAATTATTAATCAATGATTATAAAATATATATATATATATATTTAAAATTATACTTTAGAACACACACACACACACACACACACACACACACATATATATATATATATATATATATATATATATATATATATATATATATAAAACGTAGCACACTTGGTATACTATCCAGGAAAAATCCGATAGAGACGAACTCAAAAGAACTCATTGCTAAATTCATTTATTTAATTTAACAGAGTAATATAATTTAGAAAAGATTTTAGATTATTACAATGGGTAATACATATTTAACCGCATATTGCGGCTCTTCAAAGAGTCGCAATATGCGGTTAAATATGTATTACCCATTGTAATAATCTAAAATCTTTTCTAAATTATATATATATATATATATATATATATATATATATATATATATATATATATGATAAATTGTTTTTTCCTTTTCAATTTAATCATTATATTTTTATTCTCTTTTTTGTTATTGGTTAAAATTTAAATTTAGATACCCTTTATTTTTTTCTACCGGCTACCCTTAACCTCTCAGAGCAAACGTTGCTTTTCACTTCTAAAGAAGTGTACTGCTATATCTCCCTCCCTCCGCTTCTCGGGGTTTTTTCCTGATCAACCTTCCTTATCCCTTTCTTTTCTTTACTAAGCTTTATCTCCGGTGCATTAGGGTGCAGCGGATATCGACTCGAATAGAGAAATTGGAGAGCCGTGTTCGAATTCCAGTTGAATTTGTTGCATTCATCTACGCACTAATACACTAAGGAAAGGTAATAATCCGTCTCTTCCCTCCAGCTATGGCTCAAATAACAGGACAGATTTAGTTCTGTAGTCTTGGTTGAGAACCAGTCTACAGTAGAAAGTTGTATATTCAGTCATGTCTTTTTCGAGACATGATCACCCTAACATGTATCACGTATGGCAATTAACTGATTTAACCCATAGCTGGAAGAAGAAAAGACAAATTAATGCCTTTCCCATTGGTATTTGTGAGTAAGAGAATGAAACGAATTCAACTGGAATCCGAACTCGGCTCTCCCATTTCTCGTTCTGAGCCGATATCCATTGCACTACAAAGTACATCCGATATGCTTATGCATAAATACGTAGATATGTTCATATAGTTATATTAATTCAAGATCCCAGATATTCCTGAATGCAAAGCCTTTTGATCTTATTAAGATATCTATACATTAAAGGACCAGAACCGAGACATGATCGCCCTAGCGTGTATCACGCATGGCAATTAACTGACTGACTTCCGGTATACTAAAATTGCTTTATTTTTTCTTCCGGCTGGATTTGAACAATGCATGTCTCTGGTAGACATTTTGAAATATCTATTCACTAAATTTAAAATTTGAATTTACACATGGTATATATATATATATATATATATATATATATATATATATATATATTGTGTGTATTTTGGCAGCTTTTTTTCATTAATGCAGGTTTCATTGAATAATATCGACAAGTTCTGTCTATTAATTTTGTGTAGGATCCGTTCATATATAATGTTATATGTATATAATGTTAAGGAAAATCTCGAAGATACACGAAACTGTTTTAACAACCGGTATATTTAATTTATTTCTTGAACATTATTTTTAATGGATTCTCGAACTTGAGTAGATATTCTGTTTTTAATCAAATACATACATAAATATACTGTTTGATTAAAAACAGAATATCTTCTCAAATACGGGCATCAATTAAAAATAATGTTCAAACAAATTAATTAAATATGTCGGTTGCTAACACCATTTTGTTAATCTTGGGGATTTTCCGTAACATTGTATGTTTACATTTGTTGACATTACGATACAATTCAGAGCAGAGATGGCTATTTGCGTAAAATCGAAAATTGTGTTTTATAGGCTTGATTTGACTTAGATTAACTTGCGGTATCATTAGTGATTGAGTGGTCTAAAACGCACTTTATTAATTACTGACTTCCACTATTTTAATAGGGGTCGCAGGTTCGAATTCTGCCGAATGACACACATTTTCTTAACAAAATTTTTCGTAAATCATCAGGTCGGTTGAAATAAATATACTAATTGATTAAAAACAGAATATCTGCTCAAATAGGAGTATCGATTAAAAATAATGTTCAAACAATATTTTATATATATATATATATATATATATATATATATATATATAGTGGATGAATTGTTGTCTAAATTAGAAAGAAATGAAAATAACACACCTATATATTTTCAAAATTACACAAAAATATATTGTAATACCAACTAAGTTTATTCAATAACATCGCCATGGGCTTCAAACACTGTCTGTAGACGACTTTGTAATCACCTTGATGTAGCCCACCGTGTTAAGTCTGAGGATGTGTGGAAAGATGAATGTCGGAATAACGTTAACATCACTCGTGATAACCCCAAACACCATGATGTTACTTGGATATAACATCAAGCTCTTTTCAAATTTTCATCACTCTCCACAGATTGAGGCCAAAACACTCTGAAATGTCCGTATTGGTGTTTCCGGCCTGAATGCCAGACAGTACAGCATGCCGTTTTACAATTTCCGGTTGCGTGAATTACGTCATGGTCGCCTTTTTATTACAGACGGTGTTCAAATGACCCGAGTATATTGTGCTACACACACACACACACACACACACACACACACACACACACACACACACACACACACATATATATATATATATTAACAAATGAATAAGAAACGAAGAAAATATTTGCAACGTTCAAAACATTAATTTAAAACAGTTCTCAATATAAAAATAGAGCAATGAATATTTATTATTAATTATTACTTAGAACATGTACAAACTACAATCTACTACAAAACTGTACATTTTGTTTCGACATTAAAAGAACAATGTCTCATAAGGTAGTTAATAATGATGATCATTTTGATGAAACATTGTTCTTCCAATGTCGAATCAAAATGTACAAATTTGTACTTTATCGTAATTTGTACATGTCCTAAAATATAATTTATAATATGACGCCAATTCGGTCGGGTTTCAATCTTGGGTAAAAGGCAATCGGCTGTCTAACCGTACTGATGAGCTGTGATACAGCGAAACAGATCTGTCTGCGTATGACTATATATATATATATATTATTTATTTATTTATTCATTTAGAATTTATGACTTAAACATGTTATAATATCACCACAAACGTAACTATTTTTTTCGACACTACCTGTTCATATCAAGTGATGAGGCTTATTTTACGTTTAACCTTTTAAAAGGGTCAAGACTAGGCAAACCCCTTTAATCAGGGAGGTATTGTTACATAGACAATGTAAACCAATCAAAATATAGTAATTTCTAATTTGAAGAATATGAGAACAGGCTCTAGAAACAATTTATTGGGGCATTAATATTAATATTAATATTTGATTTAAAAGGAGATCAGCATTATTAATCGACTATTAGCTCTACTTTAGTCTATTTTTATTGCGAATTTTAAATTCTAAGTTAAAAAGCATTAGATTTAGATTATTATAAAGTTATTCAGATATCAAACGAGGAAAAGACTTGGACGCACATATATACAAATCAGACCTCAAATGGAACCACTATATTGAATCCATAGCAAAATCTACTGCTAAGAAGATTGGGTCACTATGTCGATCCAGGATGTTTTTTCCACTTGAATCCATCCTGCATATATACAAGTCAACCATCCGTCCGTGCATGGAGTACTGCTGCCATTTATGGTCAGGTGCCCCTGCCGTTCTCCTCAGCGTTCTTGACAAGCACCAAAGGAGAGTCTGTAATGTGATAGGTACTGATCTGGCGACTCGACTGCAGCCACTTTCCCATCGTCGAAATGTGGCCTCCCTCTGTCTCTTCTATAAATACTTTCATGGCTTCTGCTCGGATGAGCTTAAGTCACTGATGCCTCCTCAACAGGTGTTTACCCGTGCAACCAGACTGGCAACTGGGTCCCACCCATTCACAGTCAGGTTAGTCAAATGCAGACGACAATTCTACTCCTGCAGCTTCTTCTCTCGCACTTCCCGCCTGTGGAACTCGCTCCCGTATTCTTGCTTTCCTGACGGCTACAACCTCCAGAATTTTAAATGCAAAGTTAATACTCATCTACTAACCACTGGACTCTAGCTCTCTCCCCTCCCCTGTATAACCTTCACTTTCTCTCCGCCTATGTATCTGTCATTGCAACTGCTTTCTCAGCTTTCTATTGTTCCTTTCTAACTAGCTTGTACTCCTCACTCTTTTCTAATTAATCTTTTTACATTTATGTAACCCCCTGCACATCAGTGGCGTTTCTGCCTTGCTCGGGGTGAAATGATTAAAAAAATATATATATGGAGAAATAGACGAGTATGCACAGATACAAACATATATTTGTATACAGACACATACACAGATGAATATACGTATATATATCTACATACACAAATTTTAAAATTTTATTTTTATTGACGTGTTAATTTATCTGTAAAATATTAAAGCCAAGTTTGGAAAACGTCTGTAAAGGCTACAATATTGGATATATCTAAGAGCGAATTTGTAAGATGGCAAGGGCCTTGTATGATCGAGGTCAAAACAGACGCAGTCATATTTCAATGCATAAACAAATAAACATAATTAAATATACATTCACCCAAATACACAAATTAAAAACAAAAATGTACGCGTTTAAAACAGGCACAAATCACCATATACAAAAAAACAAATATAACCACATACGTAAAACTAATTATAGAGAACTTCTGGCATAAATATATGCAAATAAGAGCAGGAATATTCACAGATAAGCGCATATATAAACGGGCATAGACAAGAAAAAATACATTTATATACATACACACATATATATACACATAAACCTATAGTTATATATATGTAAAAACACGCATACATAGACATCCGAACATATATACACACAAATACATATACACACACACATATATATACGCGTGCTTATATATATATATATATA
>JBBBDQ010000410.1:1617500-1622500 GCA_037127315.1 Ascarosepion bandense | reverse complement strand
CAGCTGCTCCTCCCTTGATTTGAGTCGTTGAGCCAGGGTTCCTCACCACTTGAACTGGTTGACTGCTACACTCTCCCGTTGATGTCCACCACCTTCATGTCGTTGTGGTCGCCTCGTGGGTCTTTTCTCAGAGGCCAGTTCTCCATAGAGGAGGTTATTTGAAATGTGACTGTCTGGCACGCGGTGTACATGGCCTAGCCAGCAGAGTCTGCGCTGCTTAAGGAGTGTGAACATGGTGGGCAGGCCCGCGCTAGACAGGACGTCAGTGTTGGGCACCTTGTCTTACCATCAGATTCCAAATATGTGTCGGATACTTCTCACGTAGAAGGTATTCGGACTCTGCACTTGCCTGACATGGTCCATATCTCACTGCCGTATAGCTGATGATGACACAGGCGATCTAGACTGCCATCTTTGTCTATTATAATAAAGACCGTTGTGTATATATATATATATATATATAACTCTAGCGAGCGAAATGAACAAAATTATATATATATATATATATAACCATCCGCATAGATATCTGTTTCGGTGTATCTAGCCATGATTGAAACACGACCGAATTGACATCAGTCGGCGATTCTACCTCTGAGTTATGGGGTCCCTCCTGTCATGCTCAGTAGGGAAGGTATAACCTGTGAGGTAACAGCTAATATTCATCTCATTTTTTAAGGTTGGGGTACAATCGTCTGTAATAATTAGGCCTCATATCGAAGTTAAAGTATTAATTTTAGAATACTAACTTTTTAAATATTAATTTAAAATATGAAATGAAAATATTAAGTTTTTACTGATTTTTTTTTTTACTCAGTTTAAACGAAATCTTAAGCAACTCCACTACTGATATCAGGGCGTCTTAAGCAAAAACAAAAATGAATAAAGCATGATTATAAGTATTGGAAAGTATCGTAAATTCTACGAAGTCAACAAACTACCCCCACGCCTACAAAAGGGAACAAAATATGTCGTCCATTTACGAACCCATTTTTTCTCGTGTAAAAAAAAAAAAAAAAAAAAAAAAAACAAGAAAAATAAATTTAATACATTATATAACAAGGCAACCAACATTTTACCACCTCTAAAAATAGATGTATTTTCTGAAACCCCAAGATGTAAAGCCATATTTCGTCAATTCAATCATGACCAAGATAAGAACATTAGTCTAGCGAATGAAATGGACAAAATTATATGTTCCAAACCAGTCTATGAGGCGACTGATCGTGAGCCAAACAGAAGCTAAGCTTCATTTGTGAAGTGGATCAATTTGTTTAACCCGATGCGTATAAAACGAGATGGAAAATCAAATTAAATCAGAATCGATTAATTAATTTTATGAATTCTCCGATATTGCGATCATCGTAACATACCTCGAGCTTATACGACGCTTAGGCGTGATCCACGCAGTTACGCGTGGGCACATATCTACTATTTACACAGGCGACAAAGTCATAGATACTTCCTTCACCTACTTAAGCAACGACTACTACGTCATGAGTTGACTTGATGTTGATGGGGAAGGTGATCTTAGCGTGCGGCACATTTATAAATTGCCTGAAACAATATCACGGGTTGATCCAAGCCTTGTGAGTGAAACTGGAGAGATGGAACCGTGTGGGAGTCGCCGATGGTTGTGCTAAAACGAAGTCACAAGACATCGTGACTGATGATTTGAGCGTACTGGACTTGATCACCCTAGATAATGCGCTCTCACGTAGAAACCGTAACTATAGTCCGCTCAACATGTGAGACCTGTGAATGTTGAACAATCACAAATGTTTCTGAACAGGCGTCTGGAAATATATATATATATATATATATATATATATATATATATATATATATATATATACACACACAAATTAAATACAAAAAGGATGAGCAAATAAGTAAAATCCCAAAACCTGGTCCTATTAATATAATTTTATTTATATTAAAATTGATCAAGGTGGAGGGCTCGATGTAAATAGTATTATCTATTTACAGTACCAAATACATAAAGTAAGTTTAATTTCGTTGAATAGCCATTTCAGCGAAAAAATTCTAGCTTCATCAGCAACGATCGAAAAAAAATTTATTAATTCAAATGTGAAAAAATTTTTTATACCGGATGAATCAAAACACATCCATACACAGGAAGTTAAAAAAAGTGGGATGGGATAAAAAAAGAAAAAAAGTATTTTATTTAAATTTGTCAGCACGATTCCCTTTCTTACATCGTGTTGACAAATTTAAATAAAATTATTTTTTTCAATCCGACTTTTATTATTTTAAACGTTATATTTAGTCGTTGCCTATCTTTGAATAGACGCCCCATTTCGTAAACAGTGTGTATTAAGTCTACCTACCTTCACATTCGAGAAAACTATTTTTTCAAAAGGGCTCTTCCCAGTTCACTAGAACCTGAACTTGGTCCAATCGATGTTTAACTGTTTTATATCCTCTACATATCCTAAAATATTTCACCCATGCAACCTCTCTATACGCTCTTAGAACAGTCAAATCTCTATTTTGAGCCTTAGCGTTGTGGTACAGTGGATATCGACACGGAACGAGAAATTTATGAGCCAAGTTCGAATTCTCGTTGAATTCGTTGCATTCACTTACGCACAAATACCCTTGGAAATGGTATTAATCCGTATCTTCCCTCCAGTTATGGGTTTAATAACACGACAGATTGGGTTCTATAGCATTGGCTGGAAACCAGTCTACCGTAGAAAGCAATGGCAACCTACTGGGAGATAATGTTCTGCCCAGTCAGTCATGTCTCTTTCGAGACATGATCGCCCAAAGTTTGTACCACGTATGGCACTCAACTGACTGATTTGCTGAAAAACATTTAAGCAAAAACTACCTTCACGTATAAATATCGGAAAACTATCAAGATAGGAGAAAGCTATCAAGATAGTATAGATAAACAAGTCTCTATTGGATTCTCGGCAACTAGTAGAATCGATGTCATCTTTATTCACTGATCTAACATGTATTACTCCTTTAAATTTGGCACATCACAGTATATTCATAAAATGTAAAAGTTAAATTTTCTTATAATCATATCGCCCCAATCAAGGCAGTTTACTGCCACTAGTGCGCAGGGGGTTACATAGGAGGAAAGCTATGAGAAAGAGGGACAAGTTACAGGGGCTGTCAGGAAGAGGGTAAGAGAAGGAAGAGAATATTAATGAGAGTGGAGTGGACGGAAAAAGGAGCAAGAGAAAGAGGACGCAAGTCAGTGAGATTGGAGATGACTATTGACTTTACATTAAAATTCTTGGAGATTGTAGCTGTCGGGAAAGCAAGTAAACGGAAGGGAATTCCACAGGAGCGAAGCGCGAGAAAAGAAGCTATTATAGTAGAATTTACCTATACATTTTATTAGTTTCACAGTAATAGGGTGGGATTTAGTTGCTAATCCTGTGGCTTGAGTAAAATTATACATAGGAGGCACCAGTGAGCTAAGTTCATCGGAACAGAAGCCGTGAAAGTATTTATAGAAGAGACACAGGGAAGATACATTACGCCGGTGAGAAAGTGACTGTACCTGAGCTGCCATGTAGGGAACGATCACGTGACATCCTTTTAGACATAAAAGCGTTCATACACTGATGCGGCAAAAGTCATAAAGTGTGTGCACTGTGTCATTAGGGATGCAACTGCCAATTAAAACATATTGACATCTATGGGGATGTATAGCAATATGATCAGAAAAGCGAAAAGTTAGTATCCGTGAATGGTTAGTGACAGTATGATCAATATACTAATTTGAATTATTCTTATCACAATAGGGACATTAAATCAGACAATTACATTGGGATATACCGTTAAATGAGCCTTTTGAAGGTGCAGTCTTCTTAATATTTTTTTAGATAATTATATGTATATGTCTATTACTATCATTAAATTAAATCGTGTCTATGTAATTATTTAAATGACATGAGTGTATGCATATGAATTTCTAATATATATATATATTTTTATATATATATACTAGCAGTATAGCCCGGCGTTACTGGGGTGTAATGAAAGCTTTAAAACTAATCCATGGTCCTGGAGCTCAAACTCTTTGGACGTTGGCAAGTAAGACTAAAAAGCAATAGTTGTTTCCAGTTAAAGCGAAACCGTAGACTGAAAGAAAAATGAATGGATGTAAGTCAAAGTTTGATTTCCTGGTATCGATATCAAATAAGTGTTTTTCGTCGTAAACTGAATTTTGAACGTTAAATAAGTCCTCTCAGTAAATGGTATCATGGCTGAGACTAAGAACTACAATTATACCTACTTAGAGCCAAACCCGAAGCAAAAACTAAAAAGGACTGAAAAACTGATTTTGATCCGACCCGGTAGGATATCGGGGTATCGATTTCCAAAATCGGAGTCAAATAGGGTCATCCAAGGATAAACTAACCTAAGTAAGTCCATGAAATCTTATCGTACCCATCGGGAGTAAAATAGGACTAAATGAGCCACAATTATGCCTGAATATCAGTTTTTGATCAGATTCGATAGAATGTCGGGGGTATCGATTTCTGATATCGGGGAAAATGAGTCGTCTGAGAAGATCTACTAATGTTTAAGTCTAAAAACTATAATTTTAATTTTTCTGCAGCAAGAACCTGTATAAAAGGGCTGAAATCTTGATCTTCAACAGACCTGATTAGATATCGGGGTATCGAGTTCCAAAATCGGGAAGAAATTGGAAAAAGTAAGTCGCCCATGACCTGACCAGACGCCTAAAGAATATTTGGCGAGAATTGGATAAAAATTGTGGATTTGTATAAAGGACATACAGACAGCTAAACAGACACACACGCAAACATCTTGCCTTATATATATATATATATATATATATATATTATCGATTTTCTGCACTATTGTCAGAACTGCAACCTTGAAACTTCTGAATATCGTTTCTTATGTCTTTGTCTATGAGTGTATAACCCAATTTTTTCGATTATCAATTTTCGATATTTATCGGGAGTACCTCGATACAAAACCTAGCT
>JBBBDQ010000410.1:1597500-1612500 GCA_037127315.1 Ascarosepion bandense | reverse complement strand
TTAAAGGGTTTTATTTTTTGTTTAGGACTCACTATTTGCCTATAACTTAGACTTTATCAGGTGCTATCAACCTGGGTCAGGGTTGATCTTGGAACAACAAAAATTTAGAGGTGGTTCCATGCTCCTCAAAACCCTTACTATGCCGATCAAATGCCTTGACGTCGGATGTAATTTATCGTCATTCCGAGGCGTTTCTTGTCATACTTTTTTTTATTATGAAATATCGCGTAAACTGGATACACATACTGTCGATGTCTATAAAACGTTCTGTCTCTAATATCTTCGACTCTTCTAGAACAAATATGACTAAATCTAAACTCGAGACGATTATGTCAATGAGAAATTTGCAACCCTACGACCACAGTTGACAGTGATGATGATATTGACGATGATAAAGATGATGACAACGATGTTTATTTAACTCGTGTTTAATTCGTACCTGTGTGATTGATTTATTTTGAAACGGTATTGCGAGCTTTAGTATTATTTTAAAGTCTACTTCTTATTCTTATTCTTCTATGAGCTCTGTTCCTTCAGGACGTAGGCGATCATGGCTTTCCACGTCTCCCTATCACTGGTGGCTCTTAGCACGCTTTCTTCTGTTGCGCCATGCAACCCTCGTTCCATCAGCCACCTGATTAGGTCCTTCAAATATGTTATCCGTTGCTTTCCCCTGTCTCTTTTTCCTTCCATCTGGCCTGTTAGCATCAGGTTCTCCAAGCTTTCTTTCCTCAGTGCAGTTCCCATGAACTTCAGCTGTCTCTTCCTGATGCTCAGTATTAATTTCCTTTTTGATTCCATCATTTCTAGGACCTCATCGTTGCTCACATGCCCGATCCATGATACTCGCAGCATCCTTCTGTAGAACCACATTTCAGTTGCTTCAAGTTTTACAATGCCAAATTTTCTTGTATATTGATCTCTAATCAACGAAGTGTCAAACTTTGAGAAATCAAAATTTGTTTATTTGGGATATGAAGAATTTTGAAATTAAGCAGTTCCAAAAAAGAAAGAAAAAATGCCTGAAGACTGTTTGGAATAGAAAGAATTAGCATTTGAGTGCTGACGAAGTTTGTGCATTGCGGGGAAAAAAATAATGGCCGCTTGGTTATGTTTCTTGGTTTTTGCTTTATTCGATTTTTCAAAGTAATTTCATTATTAACTTCATTCTCTGTATTATTTTATTTTAGCTCCTTCTATGAAGATATTTTTACTTAAAATACTTTCTTTTTTTGTTTAAATAGGTTCTTTTTTTTAGTACGAAATGTCATTTGTTTGCACGAGGTGTAATGACAGGAAGTTGTCGGCTGACGCTTTCATTTCTCAATGAAGCGAAGATATAAAGGAAACAAAACAAATAATAAAGATTTAAGCGCATGTCTGTTTTGAATGCTTTTTCCTTTCTTTTTTTATAATTTGATTGATTTGAAGTTTTAAAAACTACAAAATAATTAAATTTAACAGAGGAACGAGACAGACAATGGTTGCCACATACGATGAGATAGTGAAAAGAAAAATCAAGAAAAAGGGTAGAAATATGAAGACTTAAAAAATGTTTACTTCAATAGTAAACAAAAAATAAAACTTAATCATGTCCTGCGATTCTGATTTTATGCCGTATTAAAGTAAACTTTGTTGTAGTGATACAGTTTACATTCGTATTAATTTCTTCATCTTTGTTGAGATTATCATTAAGTTTCGGCTATTGTTGCCTACGGTCATCTTCAGATGTCTTTCTGCTTGAGTTACTTTCAGGTGTTGAAATGAACTATTTATTTAATTTACGTGTTCTATGTTGAGTTGGGAAGACACAACGGTTAATGAGGTTAAATAACAGAGTGAACGAAACTGAGAAAAGGTAACTGGGGAGAAAAGACACAGTATAAGAGGATTTAAGGAAAAAGTAGTTGATATTTGTCTATATTTCTGAGATGAGGTAGTATTTACATTATTCGGACTTTTGTCCTCAACTTTATTCCCAGTTGTACGACGTTTCAGCCGTTGTATGTTCCGGCCTTCTTCAGGTGCTAAGAATTTCGAACCGAGATCTTTATTACAATCACTGGGGTATATGAACTCCATTTCTTAAGGACGCATGGCCTAGTGGATATAGACGTTGGTTAGTTTCTGACTTGACTGGTAGAGTTGTGAGTTCAATACCAGACGAGAGGAATGGTAGACAAGTAACTTGCAGGGTTAGAGGGAGATAACTCATGACTTCCAATCGAGGCTTTAGGCAAGGAATGGAGCTCATATATCCCAGTGACTGTAATAAAGGGTTTGGTTCGAAATTCCTAGCACCTGACAAAAGCCGGAGCGTACAACAGCCGAAACGTCGTAAAAATAGATGAGGACAATAGTCCAAATAATGTAAATACTGCAAAAAGTAGTTGACTATTGATGTTGAATTTAGATATATCTAATGGCGTAGATCACAGTAAATCAATGAGCTGGAAGAAAGTCCTCCAATTACGGGAGAAGAAACTACCAGAATAAAACTTACGGTTACATTTATTAACCTAAAAACTATTAGGCTGAGACCTAGCTCCCAATCAAGTGCTTAAGTTTATAAAGGATAAACGCTTGGATGTACCCTGTTGAATCTGTGGGTGGTGTAAATAACAACGGTAAAGTATTAAAAATCAGAGGTTCAATTCCTGTTGGGGACTTTATATTGACTTACGCACAAATACTCTTAGAAATACGTGAATCCGCAATCTTCTCTCTCTAGCTATGAGTTAATTTGTAAGACTTGTATCAGTAAATCATTATTATCTCGAAAAAAATCTTACAGAATAAAAATATTTTCTTGCTTTAAATAACCTTCAAAAAATTGATAAGCCATAAAAAATAATTAAATTAAATTATATTTATCAGGGTAAAAAAAGGAAAGCTCACCGGAACAATTTCCTAAAATATTTGTATAAAAGACACAGTGACCCTAAATTACGGTAAAAGGAAAATGTTTGCAACCGGGATGCAAGGTCGGGACAGATAAATTTGCAGATTCTTCTTTGGATTTTGTCTAGAGCTAATTCTGATTTCAACTCACCATTACTATCCCAGCAAATTTAAAAGCAACGATACAAACCTCAAGGTTGTTGTTTCGAACCTTGATGCTGCCTTGCTGTATAGCTTGATCTCTTTTGCCTTGTTGATGCTGAAGCCTATGCTTTGATTTTCTTCATCATGATTTCTCTTTCATTTAAATTCTACGGTTGTGTTTTAAAGTTTACTCCAACAATGAAGGAAACAGATACGTGTCACGAAAATGAATAAGACTATTGAAATTTGGCGAGTATGACATACCCCTTAAGCCATAGACGGGAAGAAGAATGCCCTACACTAGAGGAGTAAATATAATTGCCTGTTCCGAATTTCGAGAAGGTTACTGACAGACATCTGATGGCGACCTGGTGGCACAACTGTCGAAAAGTTGTTAGTATAAGAACAAAGATGTCGACGCTGGTTAAAATAGCAAAGCAAAAATGATCATTTCACGTCAGTATTCAAAATCAATTTTCCAAGTGAAGTCAAAGTCTTTGAAATACAAAGAATAAAACATACACAATGATTGAAATGTCTTGGGAGATTTTAAGGTGGGGTGGGGAGATTTTTGTATCAATCATTCAAATGTTGAAGATTTCTTTCTTGTTTTGATGAGTTTGTGCGAATGAGTGGTCGGGCAGTGAATAGTGGGGTTGGTAAAGAGTCCACATTTGCTTAGAGATACAAGCTGCAGGAAGGTATGGAGAGCTATTCTAAACACAAACGGTTTATAGATACTAATGATTAAACATTCGAATTGCTGGAGTTTTAACAAGACACGAATAGGAACCATTGATTTTACCTCAAGCCATAAAACTGACACTTTTATTTATATTGAATCAGTCTTGAATCATGAACTTCAAAATTTGTTTGTTAACTATTACATTACGTCGATCCTACCAATTTTGGAATTTATATTCTTATTTGTCAAGAATCTTGGGTTGAAGTAAATTTAGTTTTGTCTTTTTTTACTTATAATCGTCTTACTCCAAGCAGGACAGAACTGTCACCGGTAAGTAGGGGGTCACATAATATGAGAGTAGATAGAGACGAGAACACCTTACAGTAAGTGTCGGGGAATGGGTAAGAGGACGGGTACATTGGTGTGAAGAAAGCTGCGTGAGAGCAAAATGTGAAATAAGCATACAGATGGGAATGAAGGAGATAGAAGATGACAGTTGACGTTGCATTTAAACTCTTGGAGAGTGTAGCTATCAGGGAAGCAAGAATGCGAAAGGGAATTCTACAGGCGGGAAGTGCGAGAAAAGAAGCTATTAGAGTAGAAGTAGTGGTTTCACGTGATTCTTTTCACAGTAAAAGGGTGAGACCTTGTTGCCAGTCTAGTAGCTCGAGTAAATTTGCGTGGCGGTGCGCCAAGGAGCTAAGCTCGTCAAAGCAGAATCCGTGAAAGTATTTGTAGAAAAGACAGAGGGAAGCCACATCTTGTCGGTGTAAGAGTGACTGGAGTCGGACCGCCAGTTCAGGATCGACTACATTGCAGGTTCTTTTTTGGATCTTGTCGAAAATCTCAAGGTGAACAGCAGGGGCGCCCGACCGGATATGAGAACAGTATTCAATGCACGGGCGGATGGTAGATTTGTAAACGTACATGATGGATTCAGAAGAAACTTCCTGGTCCGACTTTCCACTTAAGATTCCACGTAGATTTCCACTTAAGGTCAGCTGAGAGATTGAGGCAGAGGAATCACAGATCACGCTAATCTCAGTGAGATTAGCATGATCCATACTGATGGAAGTTTTGCGGAGACTCGTAATAATTATAATGTATTATTTAATTTTTAATTTTTTACGATTAACGATTTTCGGTGTGTGGTGCAGTGTTTAGGATTTATGTCTTATAAATTCATTTTAACTCCCAGGAAGCCCTTGCATCTTTAGTGGTTCTTCGGCAGAGTACGAGCTTGTGTCTCCCCTTGGCAGGAGAAAACGTTGTGAGATTCGTTGTTGCATTAAACACTTTCCGCAACGGAGAGCGTCGATTATCAAGCAAAGCTGAATAGTACCGGAAGTGCATATTTTTCTTTAATAAGATTTTTCGAAAATTCTGGAAGATGACGTTTTGGCTATGAAACCAGGGTTGGAAAAACATCGTAGTCGAGTTATCAAGGAATTGGCATGCAGCTTGTATTGGTATTGAAAAACGATTCTCATCTTCTGGTGCATACCTATCACGGGTGGTCTCAATTTTTCTGAGTGACATTCAGTAAACAAAATCATACTATTGTGGGATCTCCCGCTTTTCGTATATGATAATGGATTCGACTAAGTGTACATATAATCTTGCCATAGAGAGAACAGCGATCTGGAATCACAGTTGTAGATGCAGTTCACATTAAAGAGTAATCGCAGAGATTTGTTACAGTTACCGAAGACTTCCGACAGATATTTTTTCCAACAATTTCACTTCAGGACTTCTATATATTTATTTCTAAAAATAGTATTCCGAATTGACTGACCCGCGTTCCAGTTTGTATATTACATTCAATATAACCTACTTTTCTATATCCATATCTGTTTTTGTTGTTCATTATTTTGAGCGGTTCTTCATCCGGAATCCACAACAAATTGGCGACGAAGATTTGTACAGAAGTCGCCGGAACAATTTGGCGACGAAGACTCGAACTCACGTATACCCCAAGTTCCCACAACAAAGTGGCGACGCAAATTCGTAAACTAGTCGCCACAACAAATTGGCGACGAAGAATTCGAATACGAGTCGCTACAATAACTTGGAGACTGAAGATTCAAAAATACGTATACCACACAACAACAGAACTCATACAGAACAACGTAAAACCTATAATGCCACACAGGCCGACAACAAGCAATTTGGCGTAATTATTGCAGATAATCTGCCGGCATTACAACTTTTGAACAACAACAGAGAATGAAAAAACTGTAAAAAGGGAATATTTTTCCCCTTCAACAGAAAAATGATTTCCACAAAATTTTCTACAAGAGAGCAATAATTGAAATACCAAAGCCCTCACAGAATCAAAGCAGCAGAGGACTTTCAGAAAGGAATACTAGTAATCATAAAAAGAAGTGAAGAAAGACAATATAAATTAGAAGAAGAGACACACAAACTAAATACAGAAAAGAAATGAGGAGCCAATCCCATCACCCTCAAAAAACAATGTCGGTATGGCATAAATTTTTGAAGTCATTGAGAATAATAGAAAACAAACGGAATTAACTCCTCCCCAAAAAAGAAGCTAGGGAGGAGGGTGTTGTGGGATCTCCCCCATTTGTATATGATAATAGACTCGACAGAGTGTATATATAATCCTGCCATAAATATTTTCACGGCTTCTGCTCCGATGAACTTAGATCACTAGTGCCCCCTAAATACGAATTTGCACGAGATACTAGATTAGCAACTAGATCCCACCCTTTTACAGGGAAACCGATAAAATGCAGCCGTAACTTCTACTCCAACAGTTTCTTTCCTCGCACTTCCCGACTGTGGAACTCTCTTCCAAACGATTGCTTCCCCGACGGCTACAATCTCCAGGAGTTTAAATGTAAGGTCAATACACACCTCCTAACACACTAACCTGCTCCCATTCTATCAAACACTCTTCCCATCTGCCCAACCCTCATCCTCGGTATCCTTACTCATCTGTCACCTTCCTCCTGACATTCCCTATGTCTAACCACTCCTTCTCTTTACCTTCCCCTATGTAGCCCCATGCGCAATAGTGGCAGTGAAATGCCTTGCTTGGGGTGAGATGATTAAAAAAAGAAAAAAGAAAGAACAGCGATCTGGAATCACAGTTGTAGTGACAGTTGGAACTGGAGAGTAATCGTAGAGATCTGTTACAGTTATCGAATTTATCCAGAGACCAGACTAGCTCTGAGCTCCACTCGGACATACTATTTCACTTCAAGATTTGTATATATTTAATTCTACTAATAGTATTCATGAATTGACTAACCCGCGTTCCAGTTTGTATATTACGTTCAATATAACCTACTTTTCTATCTCCATATCTGTTTTTGTTGTTTATTATTTTGTGAGGTTCCTCATCCGGAAGCCACAAGAGAAAGATTACTTCTCATGGATCGAACCCAAATCTAATCAGTTCATGCCAGTCATTAGGTCAATCATCCCTGAAAGTCATCCATCCAGCGAATCTTGGGATATCTTGATCCCGGACAGACAAAGAAATTAAAAATTTAAATTAAAACCAATATATTGGTTCATATTTTACATAATACCTTTCAAATACCTTATTTAAAGAAAAATATTCACTAATTAAGATTTTAAACCTTAATACATTACTTTTATTCAATTAATAAAAAATGTTTTTTTTGGTGCTGAGTTGTTCTGGTGTTCAGTCGTCTCGAAATTGAGTCATCCATCGCTTAGTCGGCGGAGTTGAGCTGTCCCTACCGGCTTCTTTTTTTTGCTAATGACATTTTCCTATTTCTTAATAATTTGCTTAGATTTTGAAAGACATCTTTCGTTTTTCCTTTTGATTTCGGTGTTATATTTTTCATCCTCTGTTATCTTCTCAGATATTTAAATGTTTCGTAATTAGTTGATTTTTTGCATTTCCAGTTGGTAGTTTGCATTTTGAGCTGTCCCTGAGGCGTTTTTACACCTAAATTCATCTTGCACGTATACAAATCTAACATCCGACCGTGCATAGAATACTGTTGTCATATCTGGTCAGACGCCCCTGCTGTTCATCTCAGGATTCTCGACAGGCTCCAAAGAATAATCTGTAATGTGATCGGTCCTGACCTGGAAGCTCGACTCTTGCCACTTCCTCACCGAGATGTGGCTTCCCTCTGTCTCTTCTACAAATATTTTCATGGCTTCTGCTCCGAAGAACTTAAGTCAC
The DNA here is from genome assembly GCA_037127315.1 of Ascarosepion bandense. Lineage (NCBI taxonomy): Eukaryota > Metazoa > Mollusca > Cephalopoda > Sepiida > Sepiidae > Ascarosepion > Ascarosepion bandense. Next base: position 1,604,581 of record JBBBDQ010000410.1, on the reverse strand, counting down.
TGGTACCTGCTCCACAAGAATGTCTTCGGACAACCAGACTGGCAACAACGTCCCACCCTTTTACAGTTAAATCAACCAACAATTCTATTCCATCAACTTCTTTTCTTGCACTTCCCTTCAGTATACTTGCTTTCCTGACGGCTACAACTTCGAAGAATTTAAATGCAATGTCAATTCCCATCTCTTATACACTTGACTCCAGTTCTTTCTACATCCTTTCTGTGTATCTTGTTCTTTTCCTTTTCTCTCTACCTTCGCAAATATCTTCACGCCTGTGTTCCCATTCTTCTCTTGCCCTTTCTCTGACACCCCTTTAAATTGTTCGTATTTCTCTTTACTTTCCTCCTGCCTAAACTTTTACTCTCTTATGTAGCACCCTGCGCATCAGTGGTGGTACCGCCTTGCTTGGGGTGAAACGATAAAAAACAGAAGCAAATGATTTATTGATCATTTGCTGAAATTGCTTAATATTATAAAATATGTAATGTTCGCAGCGTAAAGATATCTTATTATCCGATCACCTTCTGTCACGTTCAGTCTTTCCGCCTGACGATTACTGTTAGTGTATATATGTTAATAAATAACAAGTCCACAGTTACACGGTCGTGTATACGTAGACGTTTCAAAGGGAGACGAGCAAAAGCGTTGACATCTGCTCCAGGCATGTGATTCTGCGTAAGTTCCTATGAATAATTTATAGGGTGAACGAAAGGCGGTGTTTACACATCGTCGATGTTACGAACACAGGCATAAGTGGCAGCGCGTTAATAATATATCTTATATAGTCCTTAGCATGATAAAAGACGTTTCCGCTAATCAAGGAAGATTAACTGAAACTGGTTCATCGAATGCAGATGCGTGCCGATAAGTCAGATTGAATATTCAACAAAATTAAAGCCGAAAATGATGAAAATGATGAAAAACAAAAATGTAATCAATTTAAAGTGAGAAATAAATTTTTAAAACGCATTGCAAAATAAAAATAAATAAAAATCAATAACGTATTTGTTTTCTAGCAGATTTCGTCGAGAAAAATACAGCAGGAGAACCGGTTTCAAATAGCGGGCACGACTCTTGCATAGTTAGTTGTCTGCCTCAGGAACAGCCCAAATTGCAAACTACCAACTGGAAATGCAAAAAAAAATCAAGTAATTACGAAAATTTAAATATTGGGGAAGATAACAGAGGACGAAAATTGTAACGCCGAAATCAAAAGAAAAAGCGAATGATGTCTTCCAAAATCCTAGCAAATTATTAAAAAACAGGAAAACGCCATTAGCAAAGAAGAAGCTGGCAGGGAAAACTCAACACCACTGACTAAGCGATGGCGCAACTTAACACCTTATTCAGTTCAAAATTCCTAGCTAAACAAGTCCGGAACATACAATGGTCAAAATGTCGTGGAAATGGCAACAACAGTCCGAATAAGGTAAATAATGTAAATACTACTTGATCTCAGAAATATAGACAAATACTATACGGATGTGCATTGTGGTGCAGTGGTTATCGGCTCGGAACGAGAAATCAGGGAGCCGAGTTCGAATTCCAGTTGAATTCATTGCATTCACCTACGTGCAAATACCCTTCGGAAAGTTATAAATCCGTCTCTTCCTTCCAGTTATGGGTTAAATAAGAGGACAGATTGGGTTCTATAGCTGGCAACCAGTCTGAAAGCAATGGCAACCTACTGCGGGATAATCTTCTGCCCAGTCAGTCATGTCTCTTTTGAGACATGATCGCCAAAGCGTGTTTCACGTATGGCACTTCACTAACTGACTATACGGAAACGAATTTCACAGATGGGAAGTGCGAGAAAAGAAGCTACCAGAGTAGAATAGCTTTAAAATAATCGAGAATTTGTCTGTTAACGCAGTGATGAGATTGATGTTTTCTTGGTTCTTTTTTAATAATCATTTCCCACTAAGCAAGGCAGGACCACTTCTAGTGCTCAGGGGGTTACAGGGAGAGAAAAAAAGTCAGGATAAGAGAAGGATGCATATCAGGGAGACAGAAGATAGCAATTGACATTACTTTCAAACTTTTGGAGCTTGTAGCTATCAGGGAAGCAAACACACAGAAGTGTGTCCTACAAATGGTAAGTGCAAAGAAACATTCCGTAATCGCTGAACGAACTACGGTACTATCATTTGGAATTTATAAAACCTTTCTTTTAAAATGAGTTTTCAGGAAACTAGGTTCTTATGCCTCATTGTAGTTGTTGTGGATCTTCTTCGCCAATTTGTTGTGGAGTTGTGGCGAAACTTGTTCCGTGTCTTACTTCCGGCATAACCCAGTTATGCCGGAAGTAAGACACTCTATGCAAGAGTCGTAAGACACGGAGCAGGTAGGTTCAAAACAGCATATTATTATAACAAGAAACAAGATATTCAAAGGAAGTGTTAATAATAAGTAACATAGAAATAAGTAAGTCCAAAGGTATTATTACGCTGCCTGACTAGTAGCTGTCGTTAACTGCTCTCGTTAACTGCTGTGCTCATATCTGCTCTCTCGAAGTCACGCAGGTAATTTATATATAGCAAGAGGAAGAGTTCATTCCTCGTAGGAGGGTACCATAACTGTAGTTTACTTTCTAAATTTAGTTTAAGGTGGTCTACATTTGTATTAATTCTTTGTTTTACTATATAGTAAATTTCGTTTTGATTGTGTAGCGCCAGTTTGATGGAGTATAGTCTACTGTAAGGTTTACAGGTTTCATTTGCTTGAAGTTATTTTTCATAATGGACCTGAACAAATATTGTTTTAATTGTTTCACCCTAAGCAAGGCAGTACTGCCAATGGTGCGCAGAGGACTACATAAGAGGAGAATGAAAGGTTACGTAGAAGAAGAGCGAAAAGAAAGAGGAACCGGTTACAAGGGTGTCAGAGAATGGGCAAGAGGACGATGGGAATACTGGTGTGAAGAGAGTTGCGTGAGAGTAGAGTGAAAAAGGGAAAAGAACAAGATACAAGGGATGTTGGGTAAAGGATAAGAAAAGTATGGGTGTCAAGGGGATAAAAGATGGAAATTGGAGTTGCATTTAAACTCTTTGGGATTGCAGCTATCAATGAAGCAAGTATACAGAAGGGACACTATTTACATTATTCATAATATTGTCTTCATCTTTGTTGCCATTTCCACGACGTTTCGGCCGTTGAACTCTCCGGACTTCTTCAGGTGCAAGAAATTTCAAACCGAAACCTTTATTACGATTATGTCATTTTCATTTCTTGTGTGAAGCCATTTCTGGAGTTATCTCTCTTAATCTCGACTCTCTCTGTAGCCTCGTATTGAACTCACAACTTTTCTGAGGCGTCAGAGAAACTAATCAAATATATCCACCGGGCCATGAGTCCTTGAGAACAGCAGCAATTGAATTTTTGGGAATTATAATCCTAATGTCTCAGTAACTTTTTAACCTTTCATCGCCTATGGGATGAAGTTGATATAATAGTTAAAAAACGCGACTGAAAAGTACGTAAACTTAAGGAATCAGCACATATGCTAAGCCACAAAAATCTCCTGAGCCGACCAAGTATAGAGAAGAATACAATATGGGAACCAGTAATACGGAGTGTTAGAGAAAATCATTAGTGTTAAAAATTGCAATACGAGCTCTGGTAAAAAATACTAGAGAAAACCATTAACATCAAAAATTGCAATTACTCTGTTAAACAATTCTAAAGAAAGCCTTTAATATAAAAAAATACAAAAAAAACATTAATATCAAAAGATTGCAATATGAATTTTGGTAAAATTGGGTTACTGAAGCATTAAGTTTATAAGTCCCAGAAATTCAGTCACTGTTGTCATCAAGGACACATGGCCCAGTGAATATAGTTGGTTAGTTCCACTGACTTGCGCCAAAGAGTTGTGAGTTCAATACAGCACTGGTGTATATAATGCACGTAATAATAATAATATTAATAATAATGATAATAATAATAATAATAATAATAATAATAATAATAATAATAATATTCAATAATAAAAGAAGGCAGTAAATACAAACAAGATTTAAAGTTAGTAGATTCTGTAGAAAAGCAAAACAGTAGCCAAGAACCAACTATTGCGGCAAAAAATATGAAAATGAAAGCCAAAGATAAAGCTCTTGAAAAGATGAAACAGCGCTGGCAAGACAAACCTCTGCATGGCCAATATCCAGTACGTGCCAATAAATCCAATGTTGATAAAGTTAATACTCATCGATGGTTACGTGCATCTGGATTAAAGTCTGAAACTGAAGGATTTATACTTGCAGCACAAGACCAAAGTCTTTTCACGAGAAACTTTCAGGCAAATATTATGCATAATAATATGGATCCAAAATGCAGGTTTTGTGATAAACACCAAGAAACAATAAACCACCTAATCTCAGGCTGTTCTGTGCTTGCCCCAAACGAATATAAAAATCGCCACGATAGAGTTGGGCAATATTTACATTGGGCAATGTGCAAACATTATGGAAAAGCTGTAAACAAACACTGGTATGAACATCACCCAGCACCGGTTACAGAAATAGAAGATGTAACCATTCTATGGGATTACACCATCTACACAGACAGAAAAATTGAAGCAAACAGGCCAGACATTATTGTTAAAAACCAGAAGGAGAAAACTTGTCTATTAATTGATATGGCTTGTCCAGCGGATTGTAACATAGCAATCAAGGAATTTGAAAAACTGTCAAAATATAAAGACCTGGAAATTGAAATAGAAAAAATGTGGAAATTGAAAACAAGAGTTGTGCCAGTGATAGTAGGTGCATTTGGAATGATAAAAAATGGAACAAAACAACACATTGAAAGAATCCCTGGAAACCCCAGCTTAAGAGATATACAAAAAATTGTCTTATTAAGTACAGCCCACACACTAAGGAAAACTTTATCTATGTAATGCTGGGGATGATAGGGAAGATAGAAAAACATGAAATGAAGCCATAACAACACGCCACTACCTGCCTTAGGTCTCCCCGCAGACTTGGTTGGTAGTGAGACCAAAGCAGAAATCGAAATATGATTAAAAATGACATAATAATAATAATAATAATAATAATAATAATGTAAGGATATGAAAAATATTTATTCGGGTGTTACTGAAAAAGGGCTAAATGCAGTATAAACAAAGCTATTATATATTTATTAATAAATATACATATTAGGACGTAGGATATATATATATATATATATATATATATATATATATATATATATATATGTATGTATGTATGTATTAACAATACATACATATTGTTGTATATATATATATACATATGTATTAACAATACATACATATTGTTGTATATATATATATACATATATATATGTATATATATATACATATATATATACATATATATATGTATATATACATACATATACATACATATATATATATATATATATGTATGTATGTATGTATTAACAATAATAGCCGCTCGAAGCGTTGTATATTTAAAAGCTATTTAACATTATATTCACGGTATATATTAAGTGAATTTTGGTGTACATAATAATTAATATACAGTGACACGCATAAGTATTGAATAGATGTTATTTTCTGTTATAACTCTAGTTTATGTCCGCCATTTTGCCTGATATTTGGTAAGTAATATCTTGTAAATTTGTTTTAGTTGTATGTGGTAGGAAAATTAAAAACTCATGGTTGAATCCATTTTTTAATGAAAGTTCAAAATTACCCTATGCAAAAGTATTGGATATATTAATTTAATATTTTGTTTTGTAGCCTCTGTTTTGTTTCACTGCTTTCAGCCGATTTCTGCAGTTGACCCCAAGTTTTCCACACTGATCCACCGTTACTTTACCCCATTCTTCCTTGCATAATTCCTCTAATTGCCTGATATTTTGTGGATTCCGTTTATGAGCCTTAACGTTCATATATTCCACAAATTCTCAATTGTATTCAAGTCAGGAGACCGACTTGGCCAATTAAGAGTACTAATACCATTATTTTCAAAACATTCATTTGTAAGTTTTGCGGTATGTTTGGGATCATTGTCGTGTTGAAGCACGAAATTCCGACCATGTCCTACAGAAGTTGCAGATTTCTGAAGGTTCTTCTCTGGAATCTGTACATGCTACCATTCATTCTACCATTCTACCAGTGTCCTTGAATGAAAAGCATCCCCATATCATAATGGAACCACTCCAAACTTAATTGTGGGATGGTATTGTACTTGTTGAAGGCAATACCATATTTTCGCCAAAAACTTGTTGCTGTGTTCCTTCCGAATAGTTCAACTTTCGTTTCATCCGAACAGATTACCTTTTCCCAAAACTGCATAACTTTCTTTTCAACAAACTTTAATCGGTCTTTGACATGTTTGGTTTTCAGTAAACACTTTTTTGGTGATCGTGAATGAAAGCCTGTACAATATAGAGCTCTGCTAATGGTATCCTTACTTACATTAATTCAAGCACCCTCGAGATCATTTTTAATTTCAGAACGAGTAATGAATGTTTTTTTAAGTTTTTGCACATTTCTAGTGATCCACCTTGAAGTCCTATTATTTATTTTTCTCGGTCTTCCATTTCTTGATGATATTTCCTACTGTACTTAAGATTCATTTCTTTGCTAATTTTTTGCTAACCTTGTCCTCCTTTGTGACGTTCAATGATTCTATCTCACATATCTCTGGATAATTCTTTAGTTTTTGCCATTTTTAATCCTTGAATTGCAGAATGCACATCCAAGAGTCAGATGATTAGTAGCGCTGTCTTTTAAGCAATTGTCTGCTTCTCTGATTGGTCAGAGATAATATTCCGATACTATCGAAATTTGAATATTTGAAGTCTTTCAATTGAAAATTTGTAAAAAAAAGTGTTATGTATCCAATAGGGTAATTTTGAACTTTGATGAAAACAATAGATTCAACCATGAGTTTTTAATTTTCCTTCCACATATAACTAAAACAACTTTACAAGATATTATCAGGCAAAATGGCGAACATAAACTAGAGATATAACAGAAAATAACATGTATCCAGTACGTGTCATTGTATATGCTTTAATAATTTTTAACTTATTTTCAGACAGAAAAGATTTTGAAGCAGAGAAGCCCTGA